>CALNHX010004525.1:0-125890 GCA_940337035.1 Agriotes lineatus | reverse complement strand
CGTAACAATTTTTATTCGCAACCATATATGTAATAAGATCATTACGGACTTTTAAAAAGTTGGAAAATGAGCTATTCCCAACTTGTAACTTTCCAACCGGTCGGAAAAGTGATTGCCGGTTGGAAATGAATCCATTTTCGACCACATTGTAGGTAGGGGCAATGGGAATCCGTTGATCCATTCATGCGCGTCACAACCTGTCGTATCATAATATATAATTTTTGCAATTCCTGTTTAGAATAAAGTGGTTGCGAATAAAATAGTACACATACCACGGTAAAAAGTTTTATTTTTGTCTCGAGATAAAGTTCACCTCAACGCTACGCGTCTCGGTTAACTACTTAATTTCTCGACAGTAATGAGTAATGAGGAACAAGTTTTTCATTCATAACATGATTCTTTTAGCAACTGTTCTTAGTAATATTATCTGCTATTTCCAATTGCCTGCAAGACAGTTTTTTACTTTAAAGAAATTTAAGGATAAACAATACCAAGTAAAAAACAAAGTGAACATAATTTTTAATGTCTTATTGAAGCATTGTTGTGCAACTGTGGGACCATAGCAAACACACATATTGTTGAGGTCATTCTAATTCAAAAAGTCAAGCTGAATATAATTATATCCTAAAGTAAACCGTTTTCGAGTTACGAATAAATTAACATTCTCGTATTTAATTTTTATGCAAAAATTATACTAATCTAGATTGCTTAGTTTTTCTTTATTGTCTATTTGTTTATTAAATGTCAGGTAGTGGTTATTAAATTAACAATAATTAAGTGTAATAGCTACATTTTCTAATCAGGAATACGGAGATATTTTATTCATGTATGGCTTTTATGATCGTAATACGTGGGTAGCAATTGCAGAATATCGCCGAAGATTCCCTAATTGTAGGCTACCAAGTAAAGGAGTAATTAGGCGTGGCTATCAAAGTATTAGAGAATCTGGTAGTGTACGCACCCATGCGTTGAAGAATGAAGTACTAGAAACAATAGAAGCTAGTGCCACCACTATAATACGACGAATTTCTGCTCGCCTTGAAACTCCCCAAACAACAGTATGGAGAATCGTGCACAACTTTGGTCTGTATCTTTTTCACGCCCAACGCATCGAAGCTTTGCAACAAAATTTTATTTACTGACGAAACGTGCTTGCGAAGAGATGGAATAACTATCACACAAAATTCTCATGTGTGGTCACCTATGGAAGAAAATCCTCATACGACCAAAAAGGCACATTTCCCGAACCGTTTCTCGCAGAATGTTTGGTGCGGTATCATAGGCAACCATTTGGTCGGACCATTCGTATTTCAACATCACTTGACAGGAGGGCAGTACCATTTTACAGGAAACGTTGCCACTACTGCTGGAAGATATCCCGCCTGAGGGATGAGGCAGGAAATGTGATTTCAGCGAGATGGCACACCACCACATTTTTCCAGATGGGTTACTACGTTTTTAAATGAAAAATTTCCAGACCGATGGATAGGCAGAGATTGGCCGGTACCGTAGCCAGCGAGATCACCAGATTTTACCCCTTTGGATTACTTTTTCTGGGGTTACATGAAGACCTAAGTGTATTATGTCAAGATAACCACCAGAGAGCAATTGATCGTTAGGATAATGAAAGTACCCAATCAAATCAGGAATGATCCGGAAATCCTAATAAGATCAATTATGTCCATTGTACGAACGGCTGAGCTGTGTATTGATAATGGAGGTGGTCATTTTGAATCTAATTTACATTAAAATTGATTTAAAATGTCTATAAAGGTTAAATAATAAATGTTATAGATAATTAATACCAATTGAACTTTTAATTTATTCCTAACTCGAAAACGGTTCACTGTAAGATATATGTTTATCAGGACTTTTTAAATTAAAATTACCTCAAGAATATGTATATTCGCTATGGTCTCTCAGTTTCGGAATACCCTGTATAAAAAGACAAATACCATATGTTTTCTTGTAATAGAAAAAGTCTAGGTATGCGGATTACCAAGTACCATACACACCAACTGCTATAGCCATGTCGTAGAGGCATTTTCATATTTGATGGCGAAAATAAAACACTGTTGAATGTCTCAAAATAACTTGTCAGTGCCAACAAGTGTCAATTTTCTCATAAACGTTGCAAGTGGGAATAATGATTGTGCAATGTTTTTTGGAAAAATTGAGGCTGACAGGTTGGTTTTGTGACATTTAACAGTGTCTTATTTTCGCCATCAAATATGAAAATGGTTTTACTAGTATTTTGCCAAGACTGAGGATTTTCAACCCTAACAAGGAATCTTATACATGATACACATGGTAATAGTCCACTGATTTCACTTATTTGTTGTTGTACAGCAATTGCATGGAGTTAATGTATGTTGTTTGAAAATTGTGGCTCTTGAGGGTTCTGTTTCGCGTTTTGAGAATAGAATACTCCAACATGTACCAATCCTGTAGATATATTATAAATTTTCTGCCGCAGTACCGGGTAAGTTTTTGTTGCAGCTTAATTGTTTGTAGACCAGCATCCCCTATAATTGCCAGGGTGGTTAACTACCTTCACAGTTCGCACACTTTACTTCGTCTTTTTTGCGTGGGTCCCTGTGCGTCCCTGTGCATTTTACGCATATTGGAGATTTTCAACAATAATTCTCGGTGTGTCCATTTCTCTGACACTTGGCTCATTGCGGAATTTTCCTTTTTAACATGTGGTGCTGCAAATTATACAACACAGTTCTGGATTACTTCAGCAATATAGATATCTTTGTTACTTTCGTCAGTTTACCCTCCTCCAGTGAACATAAAAAACTATTCTATGCGCTGGCGACCTTGTGACCAAGTGTCTCTATTACTACATAAAAATATTTGACTTGTTTGGGTTTACATGTGTCGAATTCAGTGTTTCCTTTTTTTACTGTTTTAATAATCGCCTTGTAGTCTTGATCTGAGCATTCTTAATTGCAGTAAATATATATAGACGTGATTTCGCGTTGTGCCGTTTAATAAGTTTAACAAGTTTAAATTAAGTTACTGTAAACATGCATTTCACAAGGGATCAGCTAGAGGACATAAATGTAATAATAGCCAAATCTATAAAAGCTATGTGTAATGATGAAGACTTTGTAAAAAAGAGCAAAAACTGTGTCATAATTAGTAATCGACAACTTAAACCACAAGCTAGAACTGCAAAACGAGAGGATCAGCAATCTGTATTATGAAGTTCGAGTACTCACAACTGAAAACTATACTCTAAAAAATAAGTGTGTTGATTTGAAGCAGTACACTCGAAGGAATTCCGTAAGAATTTTTGGCATTGAGGAGGTAAAAAATGAAGATTGTGAACAAGTAGTTATCCAATTGTGCAAAAATAAACTCGCTGTTGACATCCATCCATCGTACATAAACAGGGTACATCGAGTCGGATAAATGCAAGCTGGGAAGCCGCGTCCTTTGATCGTTAGTTTCATGAGCTACAAATATCGTCAAATTTCCTATAAAACAAGAAGCTTCTTAAGGGCTCTGGTATCTTTATGGCAGAAGATCTTGACAAAAACGTTTTCAGTTACTACAAGAAGCCCAAAAAAATGCTGGCAGAGGAAACACCTGAACAAGTGATGGTCGCGTGTTCGTAAATATCAATAACTCCGTAAAACATATCAGTGCAATTGACGATTTGAAATGACCTGGGGTTATATTATCCGTCCAAGCAACCATCTGCCCGCAGATTACGTTTCATAGATTTAGGTAAGTTGTGCTGTTATCGTCATTTAATTTAAAATGCTTCTCTTAAGTTACTTAATTAATTTGTTCGCGGACATTTAGTAGATGGACCGTATTATATGCTAATTTGCTAATTACATCTGTTATTTTATTCATTTTGCTGGTACGTTGTGCAAAAACTGTATTATATGTAATACGATTCTTTACATGTTTTTTTCTGTTTTTTTTTTGGCGCCTCGAGGTATTTTTGTTTGCATCTTGACTTCAACTTGTTTTCTTTTCTGTTGTTTTTCTTTTTCTTTATTCTTGAAATTTTATACTGATATTATGATTACGTTTGCAAATTTTAACTCGAGATCAATATTAACGTTTTCCAATGATTTAAATAATTTTATAACAGAGCGTTCTTTTGATGTTCTAGCTGTAACCGAAACGTGGCTAACACCGGATATAAGAAATGAACACATTAAAATTGATGGTTATTCTTTGGCACGAAGAGATCGCAACGGACGAGGTGGAGGTGTTGCTCTCTATGTCAAGAGTTGCTATCGTTTCAAAGTAATTCTTCTGAGCCAAATAACAATATTGAACAACTGTAGATCAGTATTAGTTTTAAAAATTTTGAATTTGCTGTTGGAGCAATTTATAGATCCCATGTATTTCCTGTAAAGAGCTTTCTCTCGGCACTGGAGGATACCTTTTCCATAATGTTATCAATATACGATCATGTTATTTGCATGGGCAACTTTAACATTAACGTTCTGGATAAGCAGAACAATTATGTTAACCTTTACCTGGAGACACTCCAGTCTTATGGGTTAAAGCAGGTTGTATCTTCAGCTACTCGTGTTACAGACAACAGTGAAACCCTAATTGACCACATTATTGTTTCGAACGCACCTAAAATCATTAATGTGGAGATAATTCCTATGCACCATATATCTGACCATTGCCTGATATGTTGTGCTCTTGATATTGAGAGGGATCCTATGCCTTCTCCTAAAAGTTTAACCTTTAGAAATCCTTCTTCTTCTTCAGATGCATCTCCTATTGGAGATTTGCTATCATTGAGGCTACTTCGTTCTTAGACATGACTGCTCTGAACAGTGAGGTAGTGTTTGTATTATACCATTCACGTAGGCTTTTCATCCAAGACGTTTTCCTTCTTTCCACTGATCTTTTTCCTTCTACCTTTCCTTGAATTATTAATTGTAAAAAGCGATAGCGTTGGTTTCTCATTACATGTCCAAGATACTCTAATTTTCTTTCCTTTATTGTTTTTATAATTTCTACTTCTTTGTCAACTCTTCTGAGAACTTCCGTATTTGTAACACGTTCTACCCAGGAAACTTTAATTATTCTACGATATATCCATAGCTCAAACGCCTGTAGCTTTGTACACATCAATTTCGTTAACGTCCAGCTCTCCATACCATATAACAAGATAGGGAAAATGTAACATTTGGTCATTCTAATTTTCAGTTTTAAGTCTAAGTTCTCAGTAAACTTCTCATTTTAATAAATGCGCCTCTTGCTTGTTCTATACGTGATCTTATTTCTTGCATGTCGTTCCATTGGTTGTTCAGCATACACCCTAGATATTTATACGATGTTACTCTCTCTAACGGGGTATTACCCACTCTGATTTGTACATTTGGGTGTAGGTTTGTTTTGTTAGAAATTATAATGGTATAAATATTAATAATTTTTTGGCTGATCTTTCTTGCATTGCATGGGAAGGTATTTACGATATGACTGTTGATGATAAGATATTTTTTTTAAATTGTCATTTAATTCCATTAATTGATAGACATGCTCCGGTACTTACAAAAAAAAAAAATAGCTCGGCCTTCTTCTCCCTGGCTAACCGAGAATGTGAAACTCATGATGTCGCTACGCGACAAAGCATATAAACGTGCAAAACAAACTAAAAATACCGCTCACTGGGACTATTACAAAATTCTGAGAAACTATACCACAGGGGTGGTTAAGCGGGAGAAGCAGGTCTATTTACAATTTAAGCTAAGAAATGCTTCTGTTACGTCAACATGGACGGAATTGAGAAAATTCAATATTGGGAAGGTACAATCTGCTGAGCTACCCCCTCAATTAAGGAAGGTTAATGATATAAATGATTTCTTTATAAATTCTGTTTAATCTGTTAAAACAAACAACTTTCAAAATTTAAAAAAACTCTTACTTGTCACAAATAAAAATAATACATACATACATAATCGATCCTCTTCCACCTTACGGTGTCGAGGTGTCGCGGCAGAAGTTCCTCCATCCACGACGATCATTTTCTAATAGTTCCGCTTTTCTCCACTGTATCCCTCTTTTCTGGAGCTCCTTGGCTACCTCATTATTCCAACTCCTATTTGGTCTGCCCCTTTTCTTTTTCTTGTCAACTGCAGTCCTCCATATTATTTTAACCTTTCTATTCTCATTCATTCTCACTACGTGATCGAACCACGTTAATTGACGCGACTTTAATGTTGATTGCACTGAGTTAACCCCAAACCACTCACGTATCACATTATTGTTAATACGATCTTTCCTCGTAATTCCCGCTGCAGATCTAAGATAACGCATTTCACATGCTTTAATTCTACTTCTATCCCTGTCGCTCATAGCCCAAGTCTCACTACCGTATGTTAAAACTGGCACATTTACAGCCAGTCTTATAAAGGCCACTAATCTGACGTTAACTTTAATTCGCTGTTAAAATAAACAAAAGCGCATCAAAGTTTGTTTACTAATGAATAAAATGTCATAAGCACTGACGTTTTGATACGCTTTTGTTTATTTTAACAGCGAATTAAAGTTAACGTCAGATTAGTGACCTTTATAAGACCGGCAGTTATAGTGTTAAATATTTTCCCTTTTGTGGCTTTGCTTACTTCTTTTTTCCTTATAAATGTTTTATTCAGTGCATACTACAATTTGTTACCACTCTTGATCCTGTTGTTAATTTCTGCTTCTAAACTGCCTCCTGCACTTATGTTTGAACCCAAATATTTGAACTCTTCTACTTGTTTCACTTTTATGTTGTTTATCATTATTTCTATTTCCTGTTTATCCTTTCCTATTACCATTGTTTCCGTTTATCTATATTAATATTCATATCTGTAGATCTTAGTTGTTCGTTCCACACTGTTACATTGTTTTGCAGGTCTTCTTCTTTATTTGCCACTATCACCAAGTCATCCGCATACAACATCTCAGATACGTAAACTTGTTGTAAATTATAGACCCCTACTCTTGCTGTTTTTAATCTTTGTCTACATCACTTGTATAATTCATCCATTAATAGGATAAACAGGAGTGGACTCAGGACTCCCTCCTGTCTGACCCCTTTGGTTGTGACAAATTCGGTTGAGGTCAGGTTATTGGTTCTTAATACATTTCTGGTGGTTAGGTATAAGCTCTTGATAGCTCTCAGTAGCATTCTATTAACTCCTCTATTATGCAGTATTTCCCATATTTTTTCTCGAGGGCAGCTGTCGAACGCCTTACTAAGGTCGATAAGGCATAAGTATAATTTACTATTGTGAGCTGTTGTTTTCTCGACTAGTTGCCTAAGGCTGAATATTAGGTCTATTGCTCCTCTTTCTGGTCTGAAGCCGCACTGATTATCATCAATTGTTGATTCTGTTTGTTGTCTTAGCCTTCTCTCAATAATTATTTCATACACCTTACTAGCCACACTTAATATAGAAATACCTCTGCAGTTTGAGCAATTTTTTGTATCTCCTTTCTTCGGTATTGGTAGTATTATTGCTATCGTCCAATCTCGTGGTATCACGCCTGTTTTCGATGATAAGTTAATTAATTTATATAGGCAGGCTCTTCCTTCCGCGCCCATATATTTGAGCATGTCAGCTTTTAAGTTATCCTGTCCTGCGGCTTTTTCATTTTTTAAACGCTTGACAGCTGCATCTACTTCATCTATTGTAATTTCTTCTTGTTGTACTTCGTTTTCATTACTGCTTTCATTATTATAATTTTCTCTTTCTATGTTTCCTTCTAGCAACTCGTAGAAATACTCCATCCATCTTTCTGCAGTTTTTATACTGTCTGTTATTAAATTGCCCTCTTTGTCCATTATGTACTTTAATCTCCCGTTTTTGTCTTTTCTTAGATTTTTTAAAGTGCGGTAAAGGAGTTTCGAGTTTCCTTGTCTGTCTCTTTCTAGCCTATTTCCTAGTTCTTCCCACGTCTTCTGTTTCGCCTCCTTGATTTTATCTTTTACTATTACTCTTTGCTCCTTGTATAATCTATAATTTTCTTCAGTCCTGTTACTATGATATCTTTTCCATAGCTTCTTTTTTTTCCCGACTTCAGCTTTTATTTCACCGCTCCACCAGGTGGTACTGTTGTTTTGTCTCTTTGTCGTTTTTCCAAATACCTCTTCAGCTGCCTCTCTGATCACTGTTTTAGACATATTCCACAATGGTTCTACGTCGTTTATGCTTTCCCAATATTTATTATTAAGCTTCTTTCTTACTGCGTTTGCATATTTAAATCTTGTTTCAGGCTGTAATAATTTATAGACCTTTATACTTGGGTAGCTGTATGTACGATTTTCAATTCTGGGACCTTCATAAATATTATTACTTTCTTTCTTCATTTCCATTTGTACTAGATAATGATTACTACCTAAAAATAATATAAATACTAAATTTGAATTTAAGACTATTTCTGAAACAGATATTTTAAAAATGTTAAATGGAATTAATACTAAATATGTTGGAGTTGATGACATTAGCATTAATTTAATAAATATAATCTTACCAGTTATATTACCCCATATCACCCACATTATAAACCATTGTTTAAAGAATAGTGTCTTTCTCTCTCAATGGAAAGTAGCATTAGTGAAGCCCTTACCTAAAGTTACTAGTCCTTTAGAATTGAAAGATCTCAGGCCCATAAGCACTTTCAGATCTATTGATGATAATAAAATGGTAGCCTTAGTATTAATTGACTATTCTAAAGCCTTTAATATGATTTAGTTGCTACGTTACACTACATTGGTCTCAGTGATGATTCTTGTGCTTTCTTTAAAAATTACTTAAACAATAGAAACCAAAGAGTAAAATTAGGCAATGACTTATCGCACAGTCGTAGAGTTGCTAATGAAGTTCCTCAGGGTTCTATACTGGGA
This sequence comes from Agriotes lineatus, assembly GCA_940337035.1. NCBI lineage: Eukaryota > Metazoa > Arthropoda > Insecta > Coleoptera > Elateridae > Agriotes > Agriotes lineatus. The sequence goes on along the minus strand of CALNHX010004525.1, from coordinate 117,009 downwards.
CCTACTCTATATGCCATATATACTTCTCAATTTTATGCTTCAATTATCAACTGCAAATACCACTTTTATGCCGATGATACACAACTCTATTAGTCATTTGACAGTGTTCAAATTGCTTCTAACTCTATAAATAATGATCTCGATAATTTAATAAAACCTTTCTTGATCACTGTTTAAAAATAAACGCTGAAAAATCTAATTTTATAATATTCGGAAAAAGGCGAATTAGAGACGAGATCGCTTTTTTACTTACTATCGTAATAAACGGCTCGAAATTGATTCCAGTTAAGTCATCTAAAAATCTGGAGCTTCACGTTGATAGTGATCTGCGATTTAAAACGCATGTTAGGACACTAATCAAGGTAGCCTACTCTAACCTTAAAATATTATATGCCAATAATAGTAATTTATTATACAAGACGATAAAGTTAAATTTTATCCACGAGTGAATCGTTGATGATTCAAGAGTGGATAGAAATAACTTTATCGTCGTGTATAATACAATATATTTTTCTATAGCAAGAACTTTAACAATTTCAAAAGAAAATAAAGACAGTACATGACATTTCAAAATGTCAGTAGCTAGATTGGGTTGCTACGATAATGCGAAGCTGTCATATTTAATTTAGACAAAAGTTAGAAAATTAAATTACTTTATCTATCCTTGATGTTAAAGTGCTACTTTATCTACCCTTGCTGTTAAAGTAAAACTTGACCTTTTGTTTTGAGTTGATAAAAGCACACTTTAACATGTGCTATAGAAAAAAGATATTTTTAACAGAAAGCTGAGAATAATGCTTTGCGATTCATTAGTTTTGTCTCATTTCAACTTTTGTGATGAAGTTTATGGCAATTGCATCGATCAATTAGATAGAAAAAAAATTCAGCGTGTACACAATTCCTGTCTTCGATTTATTTACGGTATTAGGAAACATAAAGCAATCTCACATAAACTCACTGAAGCCAAATGGCTAAATATGGTAAATAGGAGAATGCTCCACATTTCCTGCCTATATTATAAAATTATAAAAAACAAAACCCCTATTTACTTGCACGAACGTCTGCAATTTAGAACCGATGTTCATAATTTGAATCTTCGTTCTAAAGGGCTGTTAACTCCCCCAGTGCACGGAACATTTCTTTTTGAGAGATCATTTTCGTTCAATATTGCTAAAATATTTAACCGCGTTTTTTTTGGGATTGACGTTACTTTATGTCATACTCTTAATATCTTCAAGAAACGTCTAAAATCGGCGTTGCAGCTGGAGCAATTCAGAGGATTAACTGTTAGTTGACGTCTCTTCGTTTTTAAAAATATGGTTTTCAACTTTTCTCTTTTAATATGTTTTTTTTAAATCTTTGTGAATTATATCGATTATTTCTTTACATTTGTAAATATATTGGTCTCGGGTCATGTTTGCACACTGTAAGTAATGAAATGGTTATAGGTAATGTATGTATTCCACAATATTTTTTATATTTTTTATTTAAAATGGGGGTTCAAGGAAGAATAGGCGCATGGCTTGGCGATGTGCTCTAATTGAACTCCTTTTAGCACCAAACTCTGTTGTATTGACTTATTACACTGTTTAATTATTTTTATTCTGTTTGTGCTAATAAATGAATTTATCTTACAGTGGCAGCTATTACCATACATTATACAACTGTTTTCAGTGACTAAAATGAAGTTTTATTCACATGTGAGTTTTCATTATTTATACTACTGCATTGTTGGTAGCACTGTCAAGCTGTGTCAAATTCGTAATTTTCAGGTTAAGTTTTGCGTCAGTTTGTGTCAAATAACAAACAAAATCTAACCTACGAACCTCGAATTTGACATAGACTGACAATACACTTCAGTACTGCCAATACACTTCAGTACTGTCAAACGTATGTCACAAATCATAGGCGACTAATTATAAATTTATTTCGCGACATATTCTGAGTGCGCAAACTATTTAGGCATAAGAATTGCTACTGTAAGATAAAACGTCGTATATCACACGTGAGCGAAATGCCATTATAAGCTCGTGAGAAATTGTATCGCTCGTGCTGGGGCACTCGCGATTCAAAATTCTCACTCGCAAATAATGATGCATTTCTCTCACTTATAATATAATCTACTATTATTATTACTTCGACACGAAGTGTACGAAGTATTAAAATTCCCTCATATCGAAAACCACTCTGAGTCAAATATCTCTAAAATTCGAGCCAACCGACTAATGAACCCACTATATCAAATCTCCGTCTCGGCGGTGCGGATCTTTTGGTGAAGATCCCAGCCCACTAGATCAATCCCCCGTATTGGGGGGGGGGCCTAAACGTGCTGTGCGAGGGATGTATGTTCGTATGTGTACACGATTCCGGTCGCCAGGAACTTTCCTGAAGTCTTGGATCGTTTTCATACGATAGGTCCTCCGAAAATGAAGGCAACATCAACTTTTGAGTTATGGTTATCGGCAAAAAAAAATTTGTTTTTGTTTTTTTTATATAAATAACTGGTTCATAGCATTTCATTGTATTAGCGAAACGGAGTGATGCTGAGTATCGAAGTATTCTTGGAAAGCACGGAAGGGCGCTTTTCTTGGGTGGGGGGTACCGTATATTTATTATTATTATTATTATTATTATTATTATTATTATTTTCAATGTTTTGTATTCCACGATAGTTTACACTATCGGACTTTCCTCCTTCTGAAAAGACAATTCAGTCTAGCCCAAAGGGGTAAAAAATTTTCTGACAATATGGCACGTTTGCAGAATAGTAGCCTTTAGGATATTATTATTATTATTATTATTATTATTATTATTATTATTATATAGCTGCATTTAACTTTCTGCAACTATTTTTGTGAGCCGTTGAATGTTTGAGACACATGATACAACAATTGGTGGTGACTTTTATTTCATATGTATTGTTTTCTGATTTTTCGGCTCCCATATCTTCATCTTCCGGTTGTGTTTCATATCTATTACTAATATGAACAGGACTACTCAGGCAATATTCATTCGCTTTTGTTTGCTGCGGATCTATATATTTCCGCCCACGACTGCAAACTCTATTTTACTGTGGTGTTGTATACGCCACTCATTCTCCTTTTGCATTTGTAATGTTGGAAATTGTGTGATTTGTGTGTGCTGATATTAATAATTTACATGAGGTGGCTGTTGCATCGGTTCCGGCATGCTCAGTGGTTGTAAGGCTAACACCTGATTTATGTTTTACCTCTATGCTGGTATATTTATAAAATGTTTCTTTGCTTGAATTAAACGTGCTGGAATTGCAGCCGTCACTTATCGTGTCACTAAATACTTGACATATGTAGCGCTCAGACACGTCTTTACGCTTTGAAATGTCTACTTTTTCGGAACTTCAAGAAACAGTTGCAAAGCCACGACATCAGCTTCAAGTTGCTTGAAATAATCTATCTCAAGACTCAATTGAATTCACAGCATATCTAGAAGGGTTAATGAGATACCAGGGTGGTTGAACAGGTTATTAAAAATCTGGTGTAATACACTCACACAACTTCCTTTTACAGTGATCTTATAAATAGTAAAAAATTTCATTTTCAATTTTTAAGCATTTGTCAAAAATTTTCAAAAATTACAAATTCTATAAAAACGGTACAAAATAGAGCGTTAATTGAAGAAACAAATTTTCTCAACAAATTTTAATCTGAATTCAAAAATGTAATAATATACCGGGTGTTCGATTTAAAATAGGAGTTAATAAAAAAATAGAAAAAAAGAAGAGAAGCCCACTTTAGAAGTATTCAATTGGAAAATCACATTGCTCACATCAATACACATTAAACATTTAATAAAAATGTAAAGTTTGAAAAAAAATCGTTTAAGCCGTTTTTGAAAAAATCGGAAAAAAAATTAAAAATCACAAGAGTAAACACCTACTTCTGGTTATGCGATTTTCTTCAAAAGCTTGCTGTCTCATCTACATACTACACAAAACTTATATATGAAGTTTCAACGCCATACTTCTTTTCATTTTTGACATATTTTGTTCACAGACACACAGACAGACAGACAGACACACAGACAGACCAATGAAAAAAAAATATGTTTTTTGGGATCAGGGGACTCTAAAATGTGAAGATCTGTTGAAAACTCAATTTCGAATTTTTGGGGTGAATCCAATACTTCCTTTATCGTAAAAGGAAGTAAAAAATTATAACTCGTATTTCTGTTTTTTTAACCAAAACTTGTTTGACTTCCTAAACAATATATTACATATTTTTGTAAACTTACATTTTTTGTCATAACCTTTCAAAGTTATATAAAAGGTTGTATACAAGTACATAACCCTTTTGAACAGAGTAGCCGCTTTGGCATTAAAGGAAAGTCGGAAAATAATAGTAATTTATTATACAAGACGATAAAGTTAAATTTTATCCACGAGTGAATCGTTTAACGTCGAGACGAAGTCGAGACGTTAATGATTCAAGAGTGGATAGAAATAACTTTATCGTCGTGTATAATCCAATATTTTTTTCTATAGCAAGAACTTTAACAATTTCAAAAGAAAATAGAGACAGTCCATGACATTTCAAAATGTCAGTAGCTAGATTGGGTTGCTACGATAATACGAAGCTGTCATATTTAATTTAAACAAAAGTTAGAAAATTAAATTACTTTATCTATCCTTGATGTTAAAGTGCTACTTTTTCTACCCTTGCTGTTAAAGTAAAACTTGACCTTTTGTTTTGAGTTGATAAAAGCACACTTTAACATGTGCTATAGAAAAAAATATATGTCAGGCCGGATGGAAGTAAACATAATAACTCGAGATCCACAGGCTGAGATATCTTATTTTGGTACGAGAAACTGCCCTCTTATATTATTTACCTGCGTGTATTAAAATTAAAAATATCACTTTAATTGCGTAGCATTTATATCTTGTTCTTGCCATCATGCCATCATAGGTTATATATTGGAAGTCGCGTGTCAACACTGGTCGCGATCGGACGCGTTTAACGACGAGAGTTATCAGTGGACGGAGACGTGTTATCAATAATAATTTCAAAACATTTACTTTAAGTTGTGTTAATATCAAATAACCTAATACTGATTTATTAAACAATAATTTTAACAGGGCCTCCTTGGAGGCCCAAAGGAAATTAAAAATGCCAAACAATAAACGTGATAGCAGCAATCTGTCCCCAGATGGCAATGACCCTAATAAAAGATACCTTTTTGAGCCCACACAACTTATCACAACTAACAAATTTTACCTACCTCCCACTACAAAGCAAATAATCTACCAAGGTAAAAAATGTGATATACAAGATAAAAGCAGTGATACACAAAATACCACCCCAATGGATTTAGACAATCAACAGGATAAACCAACCGAACAAGCAATGGAACACAAATCAAATGATAGCAAGCCAAAAATACCCCCTATCTTTCTGCACGATGCTGGGAATTATCAAGAAGTTCTCAAGGATATCCAAGCGATTGTCGAGAAAGAATTCAGCACAGCAAATAAAGGTAACTTCTTACGTATCAATTTAAGCGATATTAGTGACTTTAGAAGTTTAACAAAATATTATGACTCGTATAATTTAAAATACCATACTTACCAAATTGCCCAAGATCAAACCCTGTCCGTAATTTTACGTAGCGTTTCCATGTCTCTCACTGAGCAAGAGATAAAGACTGAATTGGAAGACCAAAAGCTTCCTATAATAAAAGTAGCAAGGCTATATAACAAAAAAAGACTTCCAATCCCAATATGCACAGTAGAACTGGAAAAAACTTCAGAAGTCAATAAAATATTTTCCATAGATAAATTAAATTATTGCATAATTACAGTGGAGCACAGACGCAAATCTCCCAATGTACCACAATGCTCTAGGTGCCAATTATTTGGCCACACAAAAAACTACTGCAAGCTAACCCCGAGATGCGTCAAATGCAAAGAAAACCACCATTATTCTCAATGCACAAGAAGCTCTGATAAAAAACCCACCTGCGTAAACTGTGGCGGGGAACACCCTACCAATTACAGGGGATGCGCCTACTTTCAGACTATCGCTCAAAAAGCAATTAGCACTAACCGAAGGAATACCCCCTCAACAAATACAACAATGCCAGCAAATAATACCACTAACTTCCCAGCTCTCCTTAAACCGAAAAGACAATGGTCAGACAACATAACCCATACTCAAGCCGTAGATACCCAAAACGAAGGTTCTACTGATCTCATAACTACTATAATTAAAGCTCTAATTGATATTATCACCCCAAATCTATATAAAATTAAACAGATATAAATATCGCTACTACCCACACTCCTCAATGGCAAATAACGCCCACAGCATAAATAAATTAACAATCGTCAACTGGAATGCTGACGGACTCAAAAGGAAACGATCCAGTTTTATTAACTTCTTGATCAGTCACAACATTGATGTAGCATGTGTTACAGAAACTCATTTAATAAATACCGAGAGTTTCAAAATACCGGGTTATAACGTTTTTAGGAATGACAGACCTGCACCAATAGCTTCTGGAGGCGTTGCAATAATTGCCAAAAAAAAGCTATCAGTATGTCCATTACCAATACGTAATTTAATGAGTATGGAGACAATCGAACTTAAACTGAAAATACTCAATAGTAATGCCATAAAAATTGCTAGTGTATATAAACAACCAAATAGAAGACTCTCTGAAGCTGCTCTCCAATATCTATTTCAAGACAACGAACCAACCTATGTGATAGGCGACCCAAACTGCAAACACACCATCTGGGGCTGTCGTGCACACAATCAAGACGGCTTAAGATTATACACTTATGCTAACGCAAATGCAATACAGATATCAGCTCCGGATTCAGTCACGCACTAACCTTATCGCGAGGACCATTTACCTGACATCTTGGACATAGTATTACATAAGAACAGTACTCATCCGATATACCAAAATGTGGTAACCGAACTAGACTCGGATCACTTGCCGATCATTATTTCATTCTCTACCACACCTAGCACAATCGCTAAATTGCCTCAGCTCATTAACGGCAGAGTTAACTGGGAAAGATTTCAAGATACTCTAAGCGATAAAATAAAATGTCCGACCAGCTTACTTACTAAAGCAGAGATCGATTCCTCAGTAGAACAGTTCCAAGTGGCCATAAAAGAAAGTATCATAGAAGCAACTGCAATACAGAACAGTCAAAAACCGCTCAGCTTGCAACACACTCCCTTGTACATTGCAAACCTAATTACACAAATAAAACCAAGTTCGTAGGGAGTGGCAGAGAACTCGAAACCTCAACATTAAACTCTTATTAAACCAACTGATACGAAGAGTCAAATTCGAGTTAGATAATTTACGAATACGCCGCTACCATAATTACTTAGAAGAACTTCAACCATCAGATCACACCCTTTGGAGAGCAACTAAACGCATCCTCAACGAACCTCCTACAATTTCCCCTTTGAAGCATAATGGTATAATTTATTCCAGCGACGAAGATAAGTGTGAGTTATTCGCAAATCACCTAGAGCACATTTTTACCACTCCCGTCACCAATGAAAATCAAGAAAATTCCCAACACATCGCCGACAACATTGCACACAATATACCTGCCTCTCCGGGAAGGATAAACCATATTACGCCAACCGAACTTACGCTCTATATTACAAAATTATCTAATAAAAAAGCTCCTGGTCACGACCTTATTACGAATAAAATAGTGAAACAATTTCCCAAAAAAGCGATCTGCTGTATGATCGCAATTTTTAATGCTTGCCTAAGGAGGGGATATTTCCCAACAACGTGGAAGATAGCTCACATATTGATGGTTGCAAAGCCAGGCAAAAACAAACACCACCCCACCAATTACAGACCAATCAGTCTATTACCTGTACTGTCTAAACTCTTTGAGAAAGCCATATTGACCAGGTTAAGGTCAGAATTACAAAATGTAAACGCAATTTCCAACTTCCAGTTCGGATTTAAGGCTCAACACTCCACAACCCATCAACTCTTAAGAATAGCAGAAATCATTGAGAGAGGCTTCGAACGCAAGCAGCACACCATTATTGCTTTCCTTGACATTGCAAAGGCGTTTGATACAGTATGGACGGATGGCTTAATGCACAAACTGATAAATATTGACTTATCGAGCTACATGGTACTAATCATTAAATCCTTTCTGGAAAACAGGTCAGAGCCAATGGCACACTATCCTCAGTTAAACAAATTGCAGCCGGAATCCCTCAAGGTTCTATTTTAGGCCCAACCTTATATAATATCTTCATGCACGACATTCCCCAACGAAACGACTCTGCTATTGCCATGTACGCCGACGATACAGCTATAATAACACAGAGCGAAGACATCAACACAGCAGCTTACAACTTACAAGAAAACCTGAATAATCTAAATAAGTGGTTATGTAAATGGAACATACAAATTAATCATTCAAAGTGCGAAGCAAAAATATTCACTTTAAGACGGCCCATAACCCCATCCAGCATTGTAATAAATCATAACCCTATCAGTTGCATGCCCCCAGAGCAAGGCGTCAAGTATCTTGGAGTCCATCTTGATAAACGTCTGACTTGGAGAATACATGTAAACAAAAATTTAAGTGAATGTCATGCAAGATTATCAAAACTCTATCCTATACTAAACCGTAAATCACCTCTACAAATAAGCTGTTCCCTACTGCTTTGCAAATCCTTGCTAAGACCGTTAATAACATATGCCAGTCCAGTTTGGGGCGCTGCGGCTAAAACAACAGTGAAAAAGATACAAACATTTCAAAATAAAGTGCTACGTATAGCAACAAACGCTCCTTGGTTTGTTCGAAATACTCAAATACACCAAGATCTACAAATCCCTACAGTGCAGACGTACATAAAAAAGTGCATTAAAACTTTTCACAGTAAACTTAGTGAGTGCCCAGGCGCTGTCCACTACGTGCTAGGAGAAAAATCTATCCAGCAACGAATTAAACGTAAACTACCGCAGGATCTACTATCATCAGATGACCAACTTAGCGACTGAAGACCTTTCGTGAAGACGCCCTCACAACGCCAATATTGAGAGAATTATCAGTGTAAAACAGTGAACGATTCTGTGTATAGCTATTAAGCCGGTCCGGAAAACTTTAAAGGAAAAAAAAAGTTATATATTATCTAAGAGCTTGCATCTGATAAGTGTAATTTGAAGTTCTCCTCTTCAGTGTAAGTTGTGATTACCATATTACCGGGGAATCTTCCAACTTAGATTCGCGAATTGTTGAGCAATCAAATTGGTGGCACCTGTATTTGGTTTTGATTATTTTAGTGTTAACCCGCGACCTCATCCGCAGTAGCTTAGCTGGCCCGTTGAACGCTATTGGTTACAACACTGTTTTGGGTATTCACAGCTCGCTATCCGGCTTATATTGAAGTGTCGTAGGACTATCGTTAATTTATTCTATTGCTGTTGCGTATTAGAGAGTTTAGCTGTAACAGTTTGTTACCCTAACTTTTCATGAGTCGCATTAGTCGAACTAAAGTACGATCAAAAATTGTTTTCATCTAGTATGACTATGCTGTAGTTAGTAATTTATGAATGCAACTACATTTATACTTAAATGTCAAACTTGACATTTGATTTTTAAGTGACTTATAATTGCAATTATAAATTAGTAACTATTCCATAGCCATACTAGATGAAAACAATTTTTGATCATACTATATTTCTTTCACTAGATTATGCATACTGTGGTTGCTCACAAGTATTATAAAGACAATTTCCAAATCCAATGCATTTATCCACATATTCTAAAGAATTTATTTCTAAAAATAATAACAATTATGGCTAGTGGGAAATATGAAATGACCGCAACACAGGCTCAAGAACAAGATTTTCTTAATTTAAATAAATGTTTGGATCATATTCAGAGGTTCAAAAAAATTAATGGTGTAAATAAAGACCACCAAAAATATTAAAATCTAAACATTCTGAATAAAAGGCCTCGTCATTAGTGCACTATATATTAAGATGTATCGATAAGCAGCTCGTACCGCCTCATTTTGTTTCAATATAATTTATCCATACTAATAAACGCCTCAGGATTTTTTTTTAATTCCATAGATAGCATTTATTGAAAGTTACAGTGAGAGGAAACTGCTCAAACATTTGCAACATATTGACTGTTGATTTATGAGAATATAAAAGAAGATATAAACATATAAATGTGTCTGAACCATAAGGAACAATTATATTTGATTTAAAAAAAAACGTCGTGTTTTAGACGAATCTAGTCACTTCCAATTAGGGATGGGAACGTGACGTGAAAGCAGTCGGGTCACGCTGGGCTACGGCGGGTCGCATCGTGAACGTGAGTAATATTTGAAAATCGGGACGTGAACGTGAGTGAAACTCTCCAAGGCATGATTCACGTTTCACGTTAATTTCACGTTAAATATTTAGTATCGAATAAAAGACTGCAGAGTGCTCCGCTCCCCAACCATTTGGAAAATTTTGATCTGGAGCACTGGTGTGGGAGGTCATTGTACTTCTGTGTGGCAGCCTGCAGCAACGGAGCTTGGCACCTGTGTTGTGTTGCGAATGTTGTGTCTACAGTCAATGGCGTGTCTGCGTCTATAGGCGACCAAGTAGAACTTACTTTTAGTTCTTCGGACGTAGAAGTACGTTTAAACCTAGGAATTAAACGTGTTGCTTCGAAACATCTACCTTCTTGTACTCGTATCAGTAAGAAAAACGTCTATTTCAATTAAAGCCCTTGGTATTAAAAGTAATAACTTTCAAGACGTTCTCAAAAAAAAATTCGTGTCTACTATTCTGACTGCAACATATCACGTGCAAAACATATTTTATTTAAGAGTTTTTAGTTCTGTTTCGGTTGTTTATTGGTGTTAAATTTGAATATTCTGTTCTATCTGAATTTGAATTTTCAAATAAAAGCCTCGGGTCACGTCGTGAGTGGAGGGTCACGCCGTGAACGTTAGTGAACGAGAGCGTGAGCGTGCGTGAATGTGAGTGAATACCCACTCACGCGCCCATCTCTACTTCCAATTAAACTATCTATAAGCACACTGAAAACTACTCTTATGGATTCAAATAAAACAAAAACTGAAACGAGAACTGCGCCTTGAGATTTCTTGCTTATTAACCTGTTTTTTTCTTTACTATATGTATTTTTTTAATTTGCGTACTCTGTGCATTGGCAAGAAATAAAGACTATTTTATTATTATTATTATTATTATTATTATTATTATAAACACATCCGACGATGCTGCACTAAGATAATTTTGTTATAAATAAGATTTATTTTAAGGTTGCCCGTAAACTTATCAGCAGAAGTGGTCCATAAAGTTATGCAAGCAACAATAACAGCTTCTTTACCATGATACAGAACACTGAAAAAAGCTGAACCTACCTGTAATTTTATCTCTTCTAAATGATTAAATATTAACAATTTCATTTTCCAACAAAATAAATATATCTGGCGATACCATTGAATGATATTCTTAGTAAGTAACAAACGACTTCCGGGATTGGACCGTGTCATGACTGAGATCGAAGAACTCAACGTTTCGCCCACTTTCGTAAGGGGCTTCATCAGGAGGAAAAAGCAAAAGAGCACGGTAACTCAACGTGTTAACCACGCCAGAGGCGAAACTCTTTGCAAAGGGAAGGGACAGAAGAGCACGGTAACTCAACGTGTTAACCACGTCAGAGGCGAAACTCGACTGACTATCGGAAGAAAGGCGAGAATTTATAGGCAGCGCCGTAGCGTTTCAGCAAATGCCGTCGCGGTTCAGTGACGGAGGGCGGGGCTTAGGAATTAGCACTTTCCACATAGAAGGAAGGGGAAAGCCTTCGTCCCGATTGAAATTATTAGGGTGTTTGCAAATCTCAATGGCTTCACGAATCTTTCTGTTAAAGAAGAATGGGGATTTGCAGATGATGGAAGTTTCATCAAAAAGGATTTTATGACCAGTATCGCGTTGGTGTTCGGCGATGGCCGATGATGAAACGAGACCTGACTTGACACAGCGCTGGTGCTCAGAGATGCGATCGCCATCTTCACCCACGGCCACCCAAACCTCCAAAACCCGATCCTCCTGCAGCAATAGTCTTTCTTCCCTATATCCACCAAGTCACGGACCGCATAGGAAAGTTTCTTCAAAAACAAAACATTAAAACAGTATTTAAACCCCCGAGCAAAATCTCACAGGTTCTTCCTTCATTTAAGGATAAATTAAACACTATGTCATCTAATGGTGTTTATAGAGTCCCTTGCTCTTGTAATGCTGTATACATTGGTGAAACAGGTCGTTCGGTGAAAACTCGCATCTCTGAGCACCAGCGCTGTGTCAAGTCAGGTCTCGTTTCATCATCGGCCATCGCCGAACACCAACGCGATACTGGTCATAAAATCCTTTTTGATGAAACTTCCATCATCTGCAAATCCCCATTCTTCTTTAACAGAAAGATTCGCGAAGCCATTGAGATTTGCAAACACCCTAATAATTTCAATCGGGACGAAGGCTTTCCCCTTCCTTCTATGTGGAAAGTGCTAATTCCTAAGCCCCGCCCTCCGTCACTGAACCGCGACGGCATTTGCTGAAACGTTACGGCGCTTGCCTATAAATTCTCGCCTTTCTTCCGATAGTCAGTCGAGTTTCGCCTCTGACGCGGTTAACACGTTGAGTTACCGTGCTCTTCTGTCCCTTCCCTTTGCAAAGAGTTTCGCCTCTGGCGTGGTTAACACGTTGAGTTACCGTGCTCTTTTGCTTTTTCCTCCTGATGAAGCCCCTTACGAAAGTGGGCGAAACGTTGAGTTCTTCGATCTCAATCATGACACGGTCCAATCCCGGAAGTCGTTTGTTACTTAATGACAATGGCCGTGAAAGCCTCAAAAATCATCTGATATTCTTAGTATCTGTGGACGAAGAGGAGATCCCCAATTTCTTAAATTCATTATTGATGCAAATATCGCGAAAACGTTTTTTTTTTTGTTATCAGTGTGAATATAGACTACAAAATGTCGTATAATTCCAGTCATCGCCGATTGTTATTGAACATGAATGTGCAATATTCGCTTAACTGCTTAACCCAGGTCCCAGGTGGTGTAGCTTGAACAAGCGTCCACGTTCGATCAGTAAAGTTAAGCAACGCTCTTTCTGGTCAGAACTTGGATGGGAGTTCCATGGCTGCTTTCCTCGACGCCTCGTGATACGGCTGTCACGGAAATAGTTGGTCCCGGATGGCATAATAACATCATGACAGTCGTTAGTGGGGTTGGAAGTCTACATCAAATGTACAGCGACGCCTATAATTGGCCTAACGGCTGTTGGCTGAGTACCAAAATAAAATAAACCGGAACTGGAGTTTTTAAGGGATATTACCTTCCGATTACTTTTTGCTTTGTATTGATACAGCATTTTTTACAGGTTTGCGTCCTGTCTCAAAGTGTGAGTTTTTGAAGGCTTGAACTGATTGTGACTATAGTAAGTAGTGAGTTTTTTTTTCTAATAGCTTCTGATAGCCTCTACGTTGATCATTCATATAGCAGCCATTTTTACTTCCTTTTACAATAAAGGAAGTATTAGATTTGCCCCAAAAATTCAAAATTGAGTTTTTAACAGATCTTCACCTTTTAGAGTCCCCTGAACCCAAAGAACATATTTTTGTTTATTGGTATGTGTATCTGTCTCTCTGTGAACAGAATATCTCAGAAACGGAAAGAGGTATGGGTTTTAAACTTCATATATAAGTTTTGTCTACTATGTAGATGCGACAGCAAGCTTTTGAAGAAAATCGCATAACCGGAAGTATGGTGTTTACTCTTGTGATTTTTCAGTTTTTTCGATTTTGTCAAAAACGGCATTTTTATTACCGATTTAATGTGTATTGATATGAGATGGACAATTTTCAAGTTGAATGCCTCTAAAATGGGTTTCTTTTGTTTTTCTTTTCCTATTTTTTTATTAACTCTTATTTTAAATAGAACACTAGGTATATTATTACATTTTTGAATTCACCTTAAAATTTTTATCTCTTGAACTAACGCTCTATTTTGTACGGTTTCTGCAGAATTTGCAATTTTTGAAAATGTTTGACAAATGCTTAAAAATTTAAAATCAAATTTTTGGATAATAATAAGATCACTGTAAAAGGAAGTTGTGTGTGTGTGTATCACACCAGATTTTTACTCTACAACCCAAACTGTTTTATCTGCTCGATCTATACATGAACGACTTAAGAGATTACCTATTTGTTTTCTCATTTTCTTTTCACTTGATTCTCATTTATATAATGCGTTAAGTTTGTCATTTTTATGTTTTGACACGGTAATATGCAGGCTATTTGGTGGTTCTTTCCCATTTCTACCACCTCCATTACTTTTAGCGATTTACTTCCTTTAGTCCCATAAATTAAGAAAGAAGCACATGATCTTCATTGACTTGGAAAAAGCCATTTCGTACGCCTTGCACAAAAATACAAAGATAATCAAAGATACGTTCATCCAAAGCATATATAGGGGATGTAAGACGTATGCAAAAAATTCTTTCGGAAAGAGTCAGAAATTTCTAGTTAAAGTTGCACTCCACGGAGATCCACACTAATTCCCTTCCTATTCTTCACAAAGAACCGCCATGCAATTTTCTCTTTGCAGATGATATTATTCTATGCTTTCCCAGCATGGAAACCATCCAAAACGACCTGTAAGCTTGGGTGGCAGCACTGGAATAACACGGTTAAAAACTATCAAAACTAAAACATTTACCTTATTTTTTAGATAAATATGATCGGTACTGCAATTTTGATGAACTTATTTTTGGGAATGCAGGTAACTATAACAGTTAAGGAGACCCAAAACTAGTGCACATTGAAAGCTTTACATGCAGTTGTGTGCCAAGAAAGTGCCAGAAATGTAGTCGAATTCGACCGAGTAAATAAATTGAACACACGGAGGCTAAAGATCTTGTGTGGCGATGGAAGAGCGTTTTCAACAGTTCGCAGCATTGGAAGTTGTAGTTATATCCAATAACGTAATAACATCTATCGAGAGTTGAGTATTTTTTAAATTAAAGAAACTGAAGAGTCTGATATTGAGCGAAAATACAATTTTTGTCGTGCCTGTGGATGTTTTCGAAGTTGAAGAACGACTCGCTGGTGTGAGAAACTTTAAGGAACTAGCTGAATTAACTCAAAATATATGTAGTAGTTTAAAGTTTTTTAAATTTCTATACAATTGGACAACAGTAAAGTTTTCAAATTATTCGATAGCTAGTTAAATGATTTAAAAAATATTTTTCTACAAAAGCTTTCGGGTGTAACAGTGACATTGAACACATAGTATTAACAATAATGCAATAAAGCGCATATCTGTCAAAACTTTCAAAAGATTAAACAATTTTAAGTAGTTAAAGTTGAACAATAATAATATTTCTGGCATTGACACTGTTGCAGTAGCAGACCTTTCATCACTTAAGGTTTTGCAGATGAAGAATGCAACTTATATATTAGACGATATTTCAAGAATTTAAGTCAGCTTCTGATTTTGGAATTCCAACAAAATATAATCAGCAATCTTGCTGACAATAGCTTTCAAACCATTATCGACAGGAACTTACCCTAAACAACAATTTGATAAACTTAATGGGACTGAATTCTTTCAAAACACTTTCTAATTTAAACCATTTGGGTAAGTCTAGATGATTTATCTCCAGGACTTTTTGAGAATTTAACTTTGCTCTGGTAGGTATCTTAACTTATGAATAAACAATTTCAACACTTTCAGAACTAGCGCTTTTAGTGATATGCCAAAGAGATAGCGAAAATCCAAAACGGTAATTTTATGGCTTCGTGTACCGATAAAAACTCACCAAGACAAGGAAGGGTGACGCGTGAAATTAGAACTATGCGCCATAGACCCAAAATGCAACCACACCGTTCTCGTTTACCTTTAAACCTAAATAGACGCATTTACACGTAACACAGTATCCATCTTTTCCCTTCTGGAAGAAATGCTGTTACTCAAATAATAGTTTTCCTCAGCAATGGCATATAGACCAGTGGCAACACTAAGCTTGGTGTAGACACTCTGATGACAACAATGGGGACTAAGGTAAACTATGAGCAATCTTATGTTGAGTTTTTTAAAATGACAAGAAAAATGCAGCAACTTTGATTTTTGGGGGAGTTAATTGGGTAGACCTATTAGCCGATCAAATAAAATCTCCGCACCTTGTGGCATTAGCACCAGCAGACATTGTATTTTACGCATAAATAATATACCAATACGTCACAATCGGCGCTTGAGTCCTCTGTACACCGCGACTGGCAATAGACGAAACCGCCGAGCAGTGCACGAGTTCACATACAATGAAGTCTGGCGTATTCCTTCTTAAATTTACCACAAATCATAGTTCCGATAGAGAGGCCCAGAAAGATATAAAACAAATATATTTGGTCTGTGAGAGACAGTTGAGTTCAGCGACCAGTCTATCTAGCTCCAATTGGAGGAGCTACAAGCTTGTAGGCTCTCTGGACTATCAAAACCGCCCAAGAAGGCTTTCTTGTTGAACCCGAAAGCAGCCGCTTAATCGTAACCACCAAACCAGGCTCACCGGACTTCGTCTTGTTCTGAAAAACGAGTCGCCGCCAGTCTGAGATCTAGGCCTACCCGAAGAAACCGTCCAGAACTGTAAGGCACTTGACCCCCAGAATTCACCTAGAAAAAACCTCCCAGAACTCAAGAACGTTTCCTGAACTCAAAAAAAACCGGTAGTTGAATATGACCCCCAGAACAACCCTGACACCCGGCCTTAGTATATTTGTGTAGCTTACCGGACCCGGTACCTACCAATACCTCCCTAAAACCTCTCTCCGTCGTATTCGTGGTTTGATGGTTCCCTTACCTGAATATGAGCCCTGCTTGGCTAAATTTTCGTAGATATTTAATTTTTGAAAATCAAAACGGCCATGACAAACGATAATAAACATTTTTTTTCGCCCAGTAAGATACCTTACCAGTTCATATCGTTCATAACTCTTGTAACACTCCTGGGGCACGTTGTCTAAGAGTCGATAATTTATAAACGAAACGCGACTTGACATATATTTTATAGACCTTTAATCTTAAGTTTCCGATGTGTTCCATAAGTGAAGACTCTTAAAACTGAGAGATTCCATATATTCGAAATGTAAAAGAATCTATTCGCAGCTATTGTGCTATAGTCTGACACTTATATTTAATAAAATACGCTACAAGGCAGAACTCGTTGGCTAACATATAACAGACTTTGTGTACGAGTAGTATTAATTCCATTTACTATACTGCAATATTTAATCGAAGACGACGTTGTATATGTAATTTACATAAAATTTTATTAGGCATAACAGCACTTCTAAATGCACTTCTTGAATGTTTCGAGAAAATGTTTGTTCAAGCCTCAAGAATGAACAGCCAAAATCCAGAATAAGTACCTACTTCAAACCCCAATCGTTCTGCTTGTACCCCTGAGTGCACTTTGACTAACAAATCCACTTTGAATTTTTCCAGCAAGCGAAAGTAGGCACCAAAACGAATAAAATTCGGCAATGGAGAGTCCTTGACCAGCCTTACGAATATGTGACACCTCTTATCGATCTTCCAAAAAGTTCCACTGTGGGAATGTCTCATATCAAGTCTAGTAGCTTTTAAATGCTTTATTGTCAGATTGAAGTTCCAGCTCCAAGCGTGTTCCCTTTTAGTGTATTTCCAGAAAATAAGATAGTCAAGCTATAAAAAGGTACATAAGTTAGATGAAACCATACATATACAACAGACATCTATAGCAGTAACAGCGATGCCATAAATATTAAGTGCCTTGACAGCGCCCTTTTTGTGTTCCGACAGGAAATAAATAATTCTGCAGACAAAAGCACAATAAAAAACATTTGAATGTCAATATTTGGTGGAGCTAATGCTATCGAGTTTTGTCTAGGAAAATCTGCTTAGCCTTTATAAGAATTATTTTGTAATTATTAACTGTAGCGTGTAAAACAAAGTTTTGTGTTATTTTAAGTAGTTGTGACATTAAATTTACTTTAACTCCAATGTCACTGGTCATGTAGTATTCAGTCTTCTTCGGTGTCTCTGTAGTTACATACAAATACAGGCGATAAGTAGGCTTCAACAATGATTTCTTATCTCTTTAGATTTCTAAAAATCTAGGAAGAGAAACAGATAAGCACTTTTTAATATAAAACAATTAAAATATTTTGTGAAGATGTCTAGAACACTGTAAGTAACAAAATGATTTAGTTAGCACAATAGTGGCAAATTGCAGTTTTTAACAAATACTTATGATTTGTACTTTCAAAACAAGTATTTACATATAGGAAACCCTAAGACAGACGTGGCGATGTAAGTCTTTGAGCTGCAAGCTGAAGGTGTGTGTGCGCTTTCACTTTCTCGTTCTCTATTTTGATTAAGCACTCGTGTTTCATGGATTTTAAAACTGACTTGGAGTCGTTAAAGTATGACCAGGTAGGTTGTGCTACTAATTTGGTAGCCGAATTAATAATCATTGCTGAGTTTTTTATTTGTTTCTGAGTCTTTGTTGTGTCCCCTCCCCCATTTGTTTATTTGGTTAGAAATTGTTGCTGAAGGTCCTTGATGTTCCCCCACTTGCATAGGTAGCTAATTATGCAGTCCGCTGCTGTTTGTTTTGTTAACGACGCCTTGCATTGCTACGAGTATTAAAACACGATCTTTTATTGTAAAGAAAAGAACGAATCTATACATTACGCGCCTCAAAGATTGAATCACCGGCTAGTGTTGCATCACCTCCGAGTTTGTCAGTAATTAGTGGCACATTTATGAAATATTCGAAATTCTTGCGTGCGTGGTGGCATATTATTGCCACCCGCCTGCTATGCTCGACCTACGACATCATCGCAAATTTGTAATTGCCCCCTAATTTAATCTGCTCAGAAACCTGTTAAATTTTGAAATATTGACTTTGTTATTTGTTAGCTTCTATACCCTTAACCCCTATAATTAGTGGGAACAGTAGAGTTGGCTGTATTTGTAACTTTTACCTGTAGCTGATTTATACGAGTGGTAAAATTAACTGATGTAACATTTTGTATCATATTTATTGTCGTAGATTAATATACCCCTGTTTACGTTTGCTGTGGCTTTGTGTATGGCTAATGCAATCAATTGGGGTGCCGCACATTTTTTGAGTTTGTTTTAGGTTGCAGGAAACTAACTACGCATAGTACCTCTAGTGAATTTAAGAGTGTTCGTAAGCTAATGGACTTATCGGTTGTAAAAGACTCTTTGGCGCCCCTTTGCTATTTATAGAAATAAACCGCAGGCCATCTTCACTGTAGCTGATCGGCCCTCGGATTTCTCTATGTGGCCTAAACGTGTGATTGGTACGATTTGAAGGTGGTTAGAGTCATTGAGAAATTTTGGTTTTGGGCTTGAGTCGAGAATTGTTTGGCGTTCGTATTAAAATAATTATATAGCCCGAAGTTGTAGGAGAAGTTACATTATTTTGAAACATTTCAGAACCAATAATTTCTGAAACGTGTACTTAGATAAAATGTTATCACTTTGTTTTTATTTCAGTCCCTAATGTGAGTGTAGTCAAATTGAAAGTATCTGCCAATTAACATGATTATTTTTCATACGTAGTTAAAGAATAAATACTATGAAAAACGCATTAAGTAGTATACTGACATAGCTTTTGAAAAAGTACATATCATTTTAAGTTTTCTCAGTATAATTGAAAGTCGATTCAGCACGTTAAATAAATACATTATTTTACTAAAAAAAGCAAAGATGATTTCGTTGTACTGAAAAATAAAATTCAAATTTTACTATAACTGCCAATAATCTCTAAAGCTGTCAATACTTCTACATAAACTGATATTTTCCTTTGTTCGTCTTCGATAGCATTAACTATGGCTTACAATGCTCCGAACTTGTTGCTTTTTCCTATACGATCTCGTTTCAACTTATAAATGATATGACACCCACTGTCTTTATTTCAGCACGATAGTAACAAAATAGTTATTTGTTTCATTAGTACAAAATAATGCATGATTTCGGGACAAGTAAGACAGATCGGCGGACGACGCGCAGCGGAGTCCGGCCAGTATTGCGCCTCCCAAAAACGCATTTTTTTGCGAATGAAACATACTATTTTTTCTCCAACTAGGTACTCATAACTTCGATAATATGATTATTTAGAATCAAACATTGTAGGTTATATTGTAGAACTGTCATGTAGCAAATAAACAATCACTATACGGGGAAATTAAACAACGACGACGGCGATTGCCGTATATTGACGAAGCGTTTGTGTTTTATTTATTATACTAGTGCAATTATGAATCGAAAAGTGTACAGCTGCCAAGGTAATTGGTAACATCTCGAAATGACTTACTTTTTATACAAAATTATTCGACAATATGGCGTCTTATTCGTGTAGTTGCAGAAACATAGTACACTATATAATAATCAGACGCTTCAGTTTATTTTCAAGAGATACATAAGCATCGAATAAGTCTTAATCAATTTTATTTAACTATCTTTATTATGAACTAAGAAGAATACATAAACAATTAAATTACAACTAGACCTAACTTACTCTTTTTATTATTGTAATCACAAAAAAATTCACCTTCCGAGATTTTTTCAGATCTTCACGTTTCAAGGTCCTTAGATGACGAAAAAATAGGTTTTCTCAATTCCGTCAGTCTGTCTGTCTTTCAATCTGTCTGTCTGTCTGTCTGTCTGTCTGTCTGTCCGTATGTCTGTCTATCTGTCTGTCTGTCAGTTTGTTGGCAGCATAGCTCAACAACTATTTGACGGAGGAAGACAATATTTTGCATACATATTATATATCTACCTCGCATAAAACCGGTACAATTTCATATAAATATATACAGGGTGAGCACCTTAAACAATAAAATTTTGTTCATTTTTGTGTTAAATTTAAAATAAAAAGAATTAATAACTTTCACATAGGTCAGGCTTTACATTTGCCGAAAATAAGACTCAACGATAAAGGATAATGTCACTGTTGGGGCATCCGAAATGCAGGGCCACCACGCTGAATTATGGCTCTAATTACAGGGCCGCGAGGACGATACTGCAGCTCTATTTGAGCGGGCCGCGATGTTGATAGCAGCTTAACTGCACCCCAGAGCCTCGCGCGCTGGTCTGTTCTTCTAACTTCTTCGTTGGTTTTCGTTCTCGAAGGACCTTGATTGATTTTTGCTACCACGAGCTGGTAGCTGTTGCCTCTCGCCTGGCACCACACAAATAAAACGATAAAAAAATGTTAAACTTACTTTATTTTTGATACGTGTAACCACCGCTAACGCCAGGACAAGAATGACGATTTTTCAGGATGGCGGACAGCAGGTTGCCACCCTTCCGCTACATGGTACCAACTTAAAACTAGTGCAAACTTAAAAACTACAAATATTACTAATGGGACGAAACATCCCGCCCACCTTGGAAAGGTTGTGATCTTTCAAAACTATATACATTTAAACTAATAATGTTTGTCTACTTTACCTACTACTATATATATATACACCTAACTAATAATGTCCAATTACGCTGTCGAATGTTCTGTTTCTATAGGCAATACACACAAGTTCGTTATTGGTCTTTTACACACCCCATGAATTGTCTTTACACTCACTACCCTCACTAATCCGTCCCGTCCTGGAAAACACTCAATTACTCTCCCTAGCTGCCACTTGAGTGGTGGTAGCTGTTGATCCTTCAGGACAACCATGGTTCCTGGTTCTAACCGATTGGGCTGCAAGGTTCTCCACTTAGTCCGATGCTGAAGTTGTGTTAGGTATTCCTGGGACCACCGTGACCAGAAATGCTGCACCATTTGGGTTAGATGCTGATACCGCGTTAAGCGGTTTGCCGGGACGTCCATTACGTTTGGCTGAGGTAACGCCGTCAATGCTTCGCCAATGAGGAAATGCCCAGGGGTGAGGGCCGTAAAGTCTGTAGGATCTGTTGACAAAGGAACGAGAGGACGGGAATTCAAACATGCCTCGATTTGCGTGAATATCGTGTACAGTTCCTCGAACGTTAATGGTAACCTTGCCGATTACTTTATACAAGTGTGTTTTGACCGATTTAATCGCTGATTCCCACAAACCCCCATGATGAGGCGAGTGAGGTGGTATGAAATTCCATTTTATAGATTCGTTAGTAAAATATTGGAGTAATTTTGTTTGGTATTCTTCGCTGGAAAACAGTTGAACCAGTGAGCTTAGTTCATTTTTCGCACCAACAAAGTTTGTGGCGTTATCTGAATAAATTGTTGAACATCTACCCCTACGCGACATGAATTGTTTGAAAGCGTTTAAGAATTGCTGAGTGGTTAGATCGCTAACTAGCTCTAGGTGCACAGCCTTAGTTGCTAAACAAATAAAAAGACATAAATATGATTTCGTTGTTTTGTTCCGAGATAATTTGATTGTGAATGAACCGGCATAATCAACCCCCGTATTTTGAAATGGTCTCGCTGGCGTTATCCTTACGTTGGGTAAATTTCCCATCAATTGCTCCACATGAAGTGGTCTAGAACGAAAACAAACTATGCATTTTCGTAAGATTTTGCGAATTACATTTTTGGCGGATAGTGGCCAATATCGTGACCTAATGGAAGACAATAAATACTGCGTACCAGCGTGCAAATGTTTGTAATGCTCTTCGCGAATGATTAATTCCGTTAGTCGATGTTTATTTGGTAAAACTAATGGAAATTTTTGATCGTATGTTAAATTGGAATATTTTAATCTTCCTCCTACACGAATAAGTCCTTGTTCGTCCAGAAAAGGATTTAAAGCGAGTAACCTACTATTTTTATTTAAAGGAAGTTTTTTCGTAAGTGACGCTATTTCTTGGTAAAATTCATGATTTTGCACTATCTGCACTAGACGTGTCATTGCTATATTTAGTTCGTCAACTGATAACGGGCCATATCTACGTTCTGAATTTAGACAATTATGTTTGAATCGAACACAATACGCAACTACTCGTTTGAGTTTACACAAAGATGAAAATTTGTCAAAAATATTAAGACTACTTGCAACATAAAATGCGAGTGTTTGATTTTTCCTTTCTGGCAATTCCAGATGTTTGTTATAATTAATTTGTTGTTTGGGCCACCCTTCTGAATCTTCTGCCAACCATGTCGGGCCATTCCACCACAGTTTACACTGCGAAAGGTTTTTTGGATCTAATCCGCGCGATATTACATCCGCGGGGTTATGCTCAGACCTTACATGTTTCCATTTAAAATTGTTGGTTAATTCTTGAATTTCCGTGACCCGATTCGCTACAAACGTTTTCCATTGCGCTGGTTGACCACCTATCCAAGCTAATGTAATCGTCGAATCGCTCCAACAATATACATCGGTAATTGAAATATTTAAGGCATTAATAACGTTTCTACAGAGCCTAGATAACAGTAACGCCCCACAGAGTTCGAGACGTGGTAGTGACACCTGTTTTAGTGGTGCTACCTTCGATTTTGCGCATAGTAATGTTACTACCACATTCTTTTCTTTATCGATTGATCGACTATACACACATGCGCCATATGCAGTTTGAGACGCATCACAAAATGCGTGTAGTTCTACCTTAATGTTATTTATAACTAAAGCGTGTCTTGGTACCGTAATATCGCTTAAATAGGCCAACTGGGTTTTGTAATTTTCCCATTCTATACGTAATTCCGCCGGTAATACTTCATCCCATCCCGTTTTTGTTTTCCATAACTGTTGCAGAATTACCTTTGCCCTAATTATAACAGGACCCGCTAATCCCAAAGGATCAAATATTTGAGAGATAGTTGAAAGAATGGTTCGTTTAGTAGCCCTTTGACTATTTAATTCTAAATTAGCTTTAAATTGGAATTCGTCCTTGTTAGGACACCATAGCAAGCCTAATGTTTTTACACTGTCGCCGATGACAGTCGGGTCTACATTGCAGTTAGATTGTAATAGGGAAGGATCATTCGCCATCCACTTCCTAAGTTTAAATCCTGCTGCACCTAAGATTTCTGTGAGCTCGTGTTTACGTGTCATTAACTCATCTAAAGTATTTGCTCCTGATAAAAGGTCATCGACATAAAAGTCTTGTCGTATGACGTTACTAGTTGCTGGAAATTTAAATTCGTTTTCATTCGCTAATTGAAACAAACAACGGATTGCTAAAAACGGTGCCGTTGTGGTGCCATATGTTACCGTATTTCAATTAAATGTTTTGACGGGTTGATCAGGCGAATCTCGCCAAACTATTCGCTGTAAATCACGTTGCGATTCGTTAATCCATATCTGGCGATACATTTTCTCTATATCCGCGGTAATAACGTAAGGATGTTTCCTAAACCTAAGCAAAATCGAAAAAATGTCTTGCTGAATTGTGGGACCTATCATTAATAAATCATTTAGTGCAACCCCTGAAGACGTATTCGAGAAACCATTAAAGACAACCCTTAGTTTTGTGGTGGTGCTGGATTGTTTTACTACCGAATGATGAGGCAAATAATACGTGACATGATCGTTTTCGATATTTTTTACTTCAGCCATATGCCCTAAACTTTCATACTCTTCCATGAATTGTTGATACTGAGATTTTAATTCGGGCTGCCGTTGAAATTTCCTTTCTATTGAATACAATTGCTTAAGGGCTACTTCCCTGGAATGTCCTAATGTTGCTACATCCCCCTTGAGCGGCAAACTAACTATAAATCTGTTATTGAAATCGCGCTTATGAGTTTGAATAAAATGATTTTCACATTCCTGCTCTTCTAATTTACACGGTATTTTATTATTGCAATCTTCCAGCGTCCAAAATCTTTCTAATTGCTCGGATATTTCATTATAAGCGAAATGACACATCGTTTTAGTAATAGAGGGTTGTGCTACCGTTCCGGAAATAATCCATCCTAGCTTTGTTTTCTGTAATATTGCCCCTTGATTACCTAATTTAATTCGTTCGGTGTGCAACAAGTCCCAAAATATGTTTGCTCCTAACAGAATGTCAATTTTTCCTGGTAGGTAAAAGGTGTCATCTGCCAATGCAATGTTATCAGGAATTTTAATTTGACTAAGGTCAATGGGCTCCAAAGGCAAACTTTCGGTTATTTGTGGCAAAATTAAGAATGACAATTTTACCTGAAATTTATTAAACATTGATTTGATTGTAGCGTTTGTTCTGAATGCAATGTTTGTAATGGTACTATTAATTCCCCCCACAGGTAGATTTATTTTAAAGCGATCTAACTGTAACCTATCGCTGAATTCCTTGCTCATAAAATTGGATTGGGACCCGGAGTCGAGAAGAATTCGACATTTGTGTTGTTGTCCCTGTTTATCAAAAACATGTACGATCGCGGTCGATAAAAGAACTTGCGTTGGTCGATTTCTAAATGAGTAGAATGAAACTAATGGATTTTCTGCGGCTTGTCTTTGTTCAGTCGGTTGAACTGGATTATTTTGCATATGTGTTTGCTGTACGTTTTGATTATTTTCCACCGATATTTGTCCAGTTCCACTGGATTCCGCTTCCTCAAAAGAACTTGTGTTGCCTAAATGTAAAAGGGTATTGTGTTTGCCATTGCAATGTTTACAACCGCTCGCTAAGCAGTCTTTAATAAAATGTGTTGATCGTAAACAATTAATACATAATTTATGTTTTTTGACTTCGTTTAATTTAACTTGAGTCGGCAACCTTTTAAAAATGAAACAATTGTATATATAATGCGACTGTTTATTGCAAAGCTGGCAAAATGGTTTGTTGCTAGTCGTTAAATACGATACACGGTGTTCCTTTGATCGGTAAAAATTATTTTTCGGAACATTGTTTGATATAGCAGTGGATGGTTTGAAATGAATCTTCGTTAACTTGCTTGACGCTACTGATTCTAGTGCCTGCGATCGTTTCGTTAAAAATGTTTCAAATTGCAGTAAAGTGGGGAGTTCATCGGTATCTAATTTTAATTCCCACTCTTGTCTGGTTGCGCTGTCTAATTTGGTTGACATAAGATAAATAACTATTGTATCCCACGAATCTACAGGCTCGTTTAAGTTTTTTAATGTTCTTAAATGCTTAAGCATATTATCAACTAAATAACGAATGGACGTGCTCGAGTCACGGGAAACTGGTGGCAATTCCACCAACGATTTAACGTGATTGTAAATTATTAAACGTTTATTTTCAAAGCGTTTTTGCAGTAATTGCCAAGCTATTTCATAATTACTTGACGATACCTCCAGCGATTGTACTACTTCAGCAGCTGTGTTCTTTAAGCACGAATGAAGGTAGTGGTATTTTTGAAGGTCCGATAAATCCGAATTATTATGAATTAATGCTTTGAACGAATCAGAAAACGCGGTCCACTCGTTAAATCCGCCATGAAACGTTGGGAGGGTTAAAGCAGGCAAATTAACATTCTTACTGGAATTTGTTGAGGTGTTAGTCACTAATGACCCTTGCCCGGCCGGTGTACTTAAACTTTCCCTTCGCTTGGTTACGGTTTTTGCCTTAGCAACAGCAGAAAAATATGCACTTTCAAATGATTCACGTTCCGCGTCATCGCTTTCGTCGTCGAATAAATCAATTTTTGTTTGAACATCGTTAAATTCATCCCAAAGTTGTTGAATTTTCTCTAATCGAACCTCTACTTGTTCAACGTTGTCAATTGCATTAGAACTTTCTATAAATGTTTTAAAACGTGTAAGCTGGGCCTTTATTTGCCCCCTAATTTTGTTTAAATGCGATAATTCGGTCATCGTGTATAAATTAATCGTTAACTTGACTAAATTTTAATGCAACACGTGCGATAAAAATTCTACTATGTTCGTTTTTACGATAGATACAAAATACTATACTATTCTACAATAAATATACGTTAAAATTTGAATCCACGTGCAAATCGAGTATGATTGGTTTCAATTGGTAGGATAAATATGGAAAAAAGGAACAGACTTACTTTCCTCCGTTCAATGGCTGTATGGCGGCTTCCGGTTCGTATCCAGGCTCGCATGGACCAAAATGTTGGGGCATCCGAAATGCAGGGCCACCACGCTGAATTATGGCTCTAATTACAGGGCCGCGAGGACGATACTGCAGCTCTATTTGAGCGGGCCGCGATGTTGATAGCAGCTTAACTGCACCCCAGAGCCTCGCGCGCTGGTCTGTTCTTCTAACTTCTTCGTTGGTTTTCGTTCTCGAAGGACCTTGATTGATTTTTGCTACCACGAGCTGGTAGCTGTTGCCTCTCGCCTGGCACCACACAAATAAAACGATAAAAAAATGTTAAACTTACTTTATTTTTGATACGTGTAACCACCGCTAACGCCAGGACAAGAATGACGATTTTTCAGGATGGCGGACAGCAGGTTGCCACCCTTCCGCTACATGGTACCAACTTAAAACTAGTGCAAACTTAAAAACTACAAATATTACTAATGGGACGAAACAGTCACAAAAGAGATTTTTCAACTATTACACCGTGCTCTTCAAGAGACACGCGCACCGGTGGTTCCCGAAGAGAGGTGGTAGCGCAGATGGAATTTCGCCGTACTTATATCTTCTACGGAGATTCGGTTAGGATAAAGAATTGTGCAGAGCTGCAGATGCGGCGGCTTCAAACCCCAGCGAGATACATTTTTTGTAACTTGAAAATGTATTTAATTTATTAAAAACGTGAAGATATTTGTTTTCTTCTTCTTCTTCTTCTTTTAGCAGCCCTTCACAGTCCACTCCTGGACATAGGCCTCTCCTGTCCTTTTCCATGGTTCCTTTTGCTGTGCTAATTGATGCCAGTTTCTACCCACTTTAGCCTTGATATCATCAAGCCAGCGCATTTCAGGTCTGTCAACGCTTCTTTTATGTAGTCAGGGCCTCCATTGCAAAATGCTTCTTGTCACCTGGAGTCATTCTGGCGAGCAATATGCCCCGCCCAGTTCCACTTCAATTGAGCTATACGTGCTACGGCATCATCCACTTTAGTTGCTTGCCTGATAATTTCGTTTGTAATATGGTCTCTGAGACTGACACCCAGCATTATCCTTTCAATAGCCCTTTGAGTTGTTCTGATCTTCTTAGCTGCTCTTATAGTGAGAGTCATCGTTTCCATTCCGTATGTCAGCACATGCAGGATACAGGTGTTGAATACCTTTCGCTTAAGATTGATTGGAATGTTTTGGTTTTTCAAGATGTGTACCAGCTTGCCTGTAGCTGCCCAAGTCAGTCGAACTCGTCTTTTTAATTTCGTGGTTTGGTTTTCTTTACCTAGCTTGATGTTATGTCCCAGGTAGACGTATTAATCAACTTTCTCTATGATTTGGTCGCCCATATATATATATCCACATTGTCTGTTGTCATAACCTTTGTTCTGCTGAAATTCATAGTTAGTCCAATACTTGACGATTTGCTTTGCAGTTCTTCCAGCATATTCTGTAATTCGTCTAGGTTCTGGCTGACTAATACAATGTCGTCCGCAAAGCGGAGGTGGCTCAAATATCTTCCGTCGATCTTAATGCCTTTATGGTCCCACTCTAACTCCTTAAACACTTCTTCCAACGCCAGAGTAAATAGTTTAGAGGAGATGGTATCCCCTTGTCTTACTCTCCTTCTCACTGGAATTTTGTTCGTTTTAATATCTTCCGTGATATTTACATCGAGTGTTGCATTACTGTATATGTGTTTGAGTAGATTCTTATATCTGGAATCAATTCTTGCCGCGTCCATAGCTTTGAAAATACCCCACAGTTCTAATGAGTCAAACGCTTTGTTGGAGTCGACGAATGCAAGGTGTAATGGTTCGTTGTATTCGTGGCATTTTTCAATCAGTGTGCGGATGGATTGTATGTGCTCAATCGTGCTATAGCCCTTACGAAATCCTGCTTGCTCTGGTGGTTGATATGCGTCCAATTTGTTCGTGAGTCTGTTTGTAATGATCTTGGTTAATAGCTTATATGGATGGGAAAGTAAACTGATGGGGCGATAGTTGTCAATTTTTAATTTGTCGCCCTTTTTGTGTAATAGCACCACTTGGGCGTTTTGCCACGTTTCCGGTATTTTACCTTCGAATAGACATTTATTAAGAAGTAATCTCACAGCTTCTAAAGTGCTGCTCCCGCCTAATTTTATCATTTCAATTGTCAGTCCATCTGCTCCAGGTGCCCTACCATTTTTGATTTGCGATAATGCTAATTCCATTTCTTGAGTGGTAATATCGAGTAGTTCTTCAGAACCAATGTTTATGATAGTTTTATCAACTGTATTAGGTGGCTTTGGCCTCTCTTCTGTATATAATACCTTGTAGAAATCTTCGACGATTTTAATCAAATCATCTCTGTCCTCTTTAATAGTGTTATCAATATCTTTCAATTGGTGTATTCTGGACCTTCCTCTCTTATTAAGTGTTTTAAGAATCTTCATATTTTTATTATTCTCAATGGTCGTGTTTATCAATTCGGTGTTATAACGTCGAAGAACTTCTCTTGTTTTCTTCTTGATGATTTTGTTTAATTCATTGTATTCTGGAGTTCCCTTCAACATGTTTCTTCTTTTTGCCATTAGTTTTCTTGTGTCTTTACTTATTCTTGAACTCTTTTTTCTCTTAGTGGTACATATTGTTTTTGTAACTGTTTTAATGTCAGTATTTATTTTAGTCGCTAAGGTATTTATGTTTATATTATTTATTCCTTCATTTAGCAATTTTCTTTTCAGTTCCGATTGGATATTTGTACTCTTAACTTAATTTGATTTTTCAAATTATTTAGTGCCACAATGTTGACGAGAGAAGTTCTGGGTAAAGCCTTTTACAGATTTCTATTGAAGGTTTTGTCTTCATATGTCAAATCAAGTTCATTCGATTACCCATTCCATACACGTTTTCCAGCATGACTGAAGAAAATGATTGTGTAGAAAAGTAGTTATTTAACCCTGTTGAAACATTTTTTATTACAATTTTCGTAAATTATTTGTTAAAACCAAGTTTGAAAATCTGAGGCAATTTGTTCGGGCAATAATCCACTTTTCCACAATTCAGCAGTTTAATCGACACGCCAGGCTGATAATCTCGGTGTGCTGAAATAGCCAATTGCAGGCATTTAAAATTTATAACCTCATCACCGTGTCTAGGTTACAAACAAGTTTATCGTTTTTTTTAGCATATTATTATTTAAATAGAATTAATTTGTATATAAACAAGTTTTTTAAATAAATCATTATTATTTTTATGGTAATACTCATTTTAATATCGGCGAGAGGGTATGCTATCCAAACCATAATGTTGGTCGCTGAGATTGACGACCGGCCTAACCGTCAACCCTTACATCCAGGGGATCCTTTCTAACCCATATTTTTTGTGTGGGCACTTGCCCAGATCCGTACAGCAGTTATAAAGTCATATGGCTACATCTAATAATGAAACTCATGTCTCCTACTATATTTAAAGAGTATACAACTTGACAAACGTATTTAGTGTACTCATAGTATCAAGGTAATGTATGTAGTTGCGGCTCTATAACATGTTAATAAAGAAAAAACTTTAGTTTTCAAATTCGGCATCATTTAATACAAACTACAACTGTTGGGTATAAACCTTTCTTTAAAAAAACAGGAATTCTAGTAGGTTATTTTGTATATTCAATTATTTATTTGTTTACTTAATACATAACAGCTATATCTCCGAAACAATTAAGAAGAATTGCCATTTTTATATAAATCCTTGTTATTAAACTGCTTCTGCTAAAACATGATTACACCAAACACGTCACTTCAGAGTTACGCTCATGCTCTTCAACTTGGCATCTTCAAAATCCTTCCCCCACAGGCTTAACCATAATTTCGTGTATCTAAAATAAAACGTCTACTATACAACTAAACATCACATGCAACACGTAATTAAAAAAGAAGATTCGTCAAAGTTACCCTAGACAAAAATCAGGTGCGTCGTCGCTTTTATTTGGAACATTTGAACTACTTAATTTTGCATCTACTCTGTCAGAGTAAACTCGATCACAATTGATTTTCGTACCGTTCCACGTTGCTAAACTACATTTGGGGAAAACTTTAGTATTGCGTCCCCACTGGATTTGACGTTTGCCGCGCAAGCGCAGAAAACCCCCGAAAAGCAGTGGTTTTCAAACAAATTATAGAACATTGTGTACTACGTACACACAAATCTTAAACTGCAGTTAACCTAAAATTATAGCTCCTGCGCATGAGGCAGAAGTGGTCTATGATACTGCATTTTAGCCGTTCGGAACTGGTCATCGCAAAATAATACCTTTTACTAATACTTTTCCGTTGAAACGACGGGTTGAGAGCCGCTGACTTGCAGAACCATATTGCGCTTGCGCGAAGACTGGGGATGCTACATTGAAGTTTAGCCTACATTTGTAGCATGCGCCGTATTTGATGCTCAGTGAAAACCATGGCACAAAATATACCGAAAAGCGGTATAAAACTTGTCAAATTACCTACTTTCTGAATTAATACTACACATACAGCGTATGTCTATCTGTTTCTTCCTTAGACCTCTTTAATGAATCTTTTTCTGAATCATCTATTACAACTTACGAACCTGGACATGTGGCGGTGTTGATAAAGCGTAAACAACAGCATCGGCAATGTCTTCAGCTTGCAATACTGTTTTTTTTGCAAATTCTGCGGCTTCCTCCTTGTTTACAGTAAAACCACTTGCGGCTCTAATTTCAGTGGCTACTATCCCTGGACTGACACTCTATGGTAAGTTCAAGTTGATCGAAAAGTTTACAAAATATAGAAAGTAACACTTACAGTTATTTTGATTTTGCTACCTATGGAGTTCAACTCCTGTCTTAGGGTTTCCGTTAAAGCAGTTACTGCAAATTTGGATGCAGGGTATACGTTAATGTTGGGGAGGGGGGCAGCTTTATGGCCTAAAACGCTGTTAATGTGAACAATATGACCATCGATGTTATTAGCTCTCATGTCCTTGACGGCTTCCCTTGTGGCAACGCAAAGCCCCAAAACGTTGGTCTCCAAGACTTCCTTCCACATCGCAGTGTTGCCATCCACTAAGGTTGTATTTCTTGCAATTCCGGCGTTATTTATTAGGATATGAACCGGGCCTAGGTTGCTTTTTACCCATTCAAAGGCATCTAGAACATCCTTCTCCTTGCTTACGTCTGCTTGAAGAGCATAAAGTTTTCCACTTTTATTTTCCAATTTCTTCGCAAGCGCTTCTACTCTGTCCTTTCGACGGGCTAAACCAACAACCTAGAAATTACAAAATATAAGTGAATGATACAATGACAGAGTTTGTTACAAGTTTTTTCTGTTTAAAATAAACTTTACTTTTAAACCTGCATCCACAAGATGTTCAGCAATTGCAGCTCCTATCCCTGCACTCGCTCCAGTAACCACAGCAACCTTTCCTGTCCATTTATCCATTGAAACAACCATGGTTGATGATGGCCAAAACTAAACCGCAGCTGTTGTTTTGCCTGTAAGGAACGCACTAACAAATACAGAGCATTCTGCCATATTTTTAAAGTGTTTTTATCAATAGCACATACAGATATGACCTCTTGAAGCTATCATCGTTTTTATTAATGGGTTTACAAGGATCCTCGTCAAAAGAGAACACTAAAAAATTATCGTAAATGGTGTTTTAATTTTGTCTTATTTTTTATATCAATATTTTTTACATAGCACCAATAACCACTAGCGCTAAGGTTTTAACTTAGCGTTCAACGTTGAGACAAAAATATTTAGATTGAACAGGCCTTAACTTACAATTAAGTATAGATAACGTTTATACTTACATTAAAATTTACAAACCGCAAAATGGCAGGTTGATACTCTTTATTTGTCAAGATTAGATAACCCGGTTAGATGTAATTGAATATAATTTATTAAAGAATCAGTGGATAATATTTATTACTAGAAATTTATGAAAAAAAACAACTTCTAACGCATCAAATCATAATGTGTTGCATGTATAACATTTGGAACAAAAATAAAATGCGGAAATATAACATATTCCAATTAAACATAAAACTGATAGACTTACTACTACAAAAATTGCGAAAGAGACAGCAGCTTCACAACTTATAACATGTGACTCGATAACGAACATGATACATGTTATAAAAGAAAATCAGAAGATTCGCATTAACATGATTGTTGGTCTGTAGAGTTTGATTGCCACAAAGCACAGTCTATTGTACTGTTAACTTGAATTCCGCATTTCACCCAATACCTAGATAATAAGTACTGTTTACATTTTTCATGCTATCTCTTCTGCACGTTTTTTTTACTGACCCAAAATCTACTCACACATTCATAACGCTCAGTCATCAATCTGAATTAAAATTCCATTTGGGAAATCTACTTCTGATTCAGTACTTCATTCAGAATCAGATTCCCTTCAGAAAATTACCATTGGAGGAATGTCATGCACACTAATATTTCCCATGCATTTTGTCCAGTGATTCTTGATAAGTTTGTGGTGAATTCTCAATGCCCCATAAAATTTAGAAAGAGCTTTACACCATAAATTCCCAACCATGTCTTTTAATGAAGGTTGAGAATATGTCAAACTAAATCTCACTCAATAGAGTTATACTGTAATCTAAGTACATCATAGCCATAACTGTGTAATAAACTGTCGGTAATATATTTCGTTTCATTATTTTTGTTGGCCAAAAATAGTTATTTGGTATCCAAAGAGTTTTCGTACAAATTCCTTCAAATTCAATTATATTCTTTCTTAACCATTAACCCATTTCAAATCTGCGAAAATGAGAATTGCGTTGCTTATCAACAACGAAACGATAGGAAGCGTTGCCATGACCACTACCTGACCTAGTGAGTTCAACGCAGGAAGAAGTTTCTTAAAAATGTCACACCGTGAGCTAAACTTTTTTCCTCTTGGATAAAAATTATCTTTATTCACTTCCATCATAACTATTTTCCAATGCCTACTAGTAACGCTATGTCTTATCCATTAAAATATCAATGGTAAAGTAACATTTTAATGATGCGGAAGAATAAAATATATTCAATTATTCCATTGTATTCAATAGTGAGTAAAACAGTCTATAGCAACGAACTGAATATATACATGTGCCTTGGTAATTACTAACAATCAAAAATTTATAATTCTCAAACGTATTTATAGAATTAAATGTAGGTATTGGAAAACATTTTATACTCACACGTGCATAAATAGTATATTATGTATCAAGTTTTATAAACGTCATTTTAGTCACGAGTTTTATTAATAACGAGCGAAGCGCAGCGGAGCGAGTGTTTAATAAAATGAGTGACTAATAAGTTTATAAAACGAGTTGCATACTATACTTTTTCTACGACCACAAATTTAGAGAATATAACATGATACTATTTCATTAAAATTTTGACATTTATTATATTAGGTTAAATTATGCTTGACAAACGTCAAAATGACGGTTGAAAACTAACTTGATTTTAGTTTTGGCTGTGGCTAATAAAGCAAATACTATTTGAACCTAACTTCACCCCATGACTAAAACATCGTTGCCAACTTCAGCTCATGACTAAGAGGCTCTTTAGTCATAGGTTATGAAGGCATGATTAAAAGGTCACTTAGCGACGCGTATGTTAGTATGTTAAATGGCATTTTAGTTACAGGAGTAGAAAAAAAGATTTATGTGTGTACAAAATACAAATGTAGGACTATGTCTGTCACAAAACTGATTTGTATAGGGCAGCAGCGAAGAACAAACCTTTTCAGAATAGTATGCTCTTCACCCCTCGGATTTAACCTTTCCGCTGTAAAACTAAAGAACGGAGGCCGGACTATTTTTACCAAACTATAATAATAAAGTTCCAATTCTACGAACAATTAAAAAATAACCAGGACAACTCTAACATTAATTATAAGCAATACGTGGAAGTCCGAAAAGTACACTTTACCTGCATAATACAATTCAACGATTGTGACTTAACCAACGAAATGCCCACAAAATAGAGAAAGCTGTCCAACTCTAGGAATAATTCAAAAATAACATGGACTACTGCTACATAATTTAGAAGCAATACGTGGAAGTGCGAAAACGACATCTTACCAGCGTTATACAATTCAACAATTTTAGCTTGGTCTATTGAATGCGCACAAACAAAGATGAATCACTACTTAATTAGTGTGTAGAAAAGGCAGATGTACGACTATGTTTGTCACAAACCTGATTTGTATAGGGCAGCAGCGAGAAACGAACCCTTTCCGAAAAGTGTGTCTACCATTTCTCAGATGTTACCTATCCACGGCGTACCTAAAGAACGAAGGCCACCGAACCATAATACATACCTATATGAAGTGTCCGACTCTACGAAGAATTCAAGAATAACATGGAAAACTGCAAAATTATTTAGAAGCAATGCGTGGCAGAGCGAAAACACGATCTTTCCTGCATAGGATAATTCAAAGATTTTAGCTTGGCATACAAAATGCGCACAAAAAAGATCTGATGTCACTATCCACTTAAATGACGAACTATAATACAAGTCTAAAATGTCCAACTGTTCAAACTATTTTTGAACATGAATTTAGTGAATAAAGTGAAATAGAGTAAATACAGAAGTGCACGCATTTAGCCTACAAAAAACTGCATAAGTTGCGCCAGATAAAATATGGGTCAAGTTTCTGTGTCGCGATAACAACTAAATGTAAACGACACACGCAACAAACGCCAGTTCCTTATATTTCAAAACAGACGTTGCAGGTTTTAATTGTGTATTATATCGCATGTCAAAGGTACAGCGCAGCAATTTTGTAACTAGTGGGTCAAGATAACAAACTTAGCGTTTAATATTACGCACATATGATTGTGATTATTTATAGTAGGAAGTAAATATGGCATACATTTATTGTATAAAAGCTATGTGATATGTATTAGAATTTAATATTCGTTCAACCACGAATGTGTATTCATTGATGGGGTTAAACACAATCTAAAATTGTTTGTAACGAGGTAGTCAGGCCTAGCTACTTCCCCCTATCTCTTAACAACAAAATAAACTCCAACTCTTGTCGAATAAAACTAAACTGGTTTTACAACAAACATAAAAGGTGCTAAGTTCCAAGTAATTTTGGGACACATCTTTTACACCAACTCTACAGAGAATAACATGTACAACTGCAATATTATTTAGAAGCAATACGTGGGAGTGTGCAAACGACATCTTAGCTGATAGTACAAGTCAACAATTTTAGCTTGGTCCACAAAATGCGCACAAGATAAAAGAAGCTAATTAGAGTGTATAAAAGACAGATCTACGATAACTAATTCGGCCGGATTCCGGCGACTCCAAAGTTTAAAAATCGTACGCTCCCCGGCTACCACGCTAACATTTGTCGTAGACGTGAACCCCTAACAAGGGAACTCTTCCTCACTTTCGACGGGCAAGGCTAGCCACCTACCCGGTCTAAGGGCAAAGAGGGCTCATACAATCACTTTGTGGTTAAAACAGGCCACTGGCCGATAATAGGAGGAAGAAAAAGGTAGCTTTCAGAAAAGTTTGTTTACCACTTTTCTAATATTTATTGTTTACTGCGCACCTTGAAGACGTAAACCAAACTGTTCACTAAACTATAATAAATTATAATAAAGTCAAAAAAAATAAGAACGGGATATGGTCGGCAGAGGAAATTTCTTCCGATATTGCACTGTGTCTCGCCTTGAATTCTAAACTGACCAAAGCATAGTATCAAAACATTAGGAATACAGTAAAATCGCAAAGTAAACGTATTCTCCCACTTTATCAATCCGCTTTTTAAGCAAAAAACGCTGTTACCCGACCAACATTACAGTGTCCGAGACTTGTGCTGAAGTCAAATTTCAGCTGTTACTTAATAAAACTTGTGATAGAATTTTGCAAATGCAAAAGGTTCGCGATCGCATAGATAACGCTATTTGTGAAAGTGTGTCCCTGAAATGGGGTTCGATGAAAGATCGGGGCAGAAGAAATATAAATTGTTACCGCTAATTACCGATACTATGGTGGTAAGGGGGGGGGGGGTGGTAAGCAAGAGCGGCCGGCTTCTCAGCCAGAGGAGGGCGTGGGTTAAAAGCTTCAGCTGAAAATAAAATACATGGGCGCCAGGTAGCAGATAACCCAGCTCCAGATGCGCTACCAAACACTTCCTGAAAAAGAGGTACAGCAAGGAAGCATAAATAAAATTCACTGGCCTAAGTAACGATTCAGTATAATAAGCAAATAGTAAATGGGGATTTACAAGTATTTTACACAATAATTACTACGGAATATTCCACACAATATCTCAATAAGAAGACCATATCACAGTTCAATAAATATCAAGGCTGGCTTGAGGCTAAACTGACCACAGTACAGCCAGTTACATATGCAAGGGCATCAAGCGAAGTTAGCGGGCGGGCCCAGAATTAATAAAATTTCACACAATATGTATATAGTGCTAATTAACAGTATTAAAAAAGATTACAAGATTGATATTAAATTTGGCCAAATGCATTACTAAATAAGCACTTAAGAGGAGCTCGGAAAGATAAATTTAGTAGGTAGGTTGAATTTAACTGTACATTCTGTATGCAAGGTTCCTTTCTTAAATAAATAATGATCAATTCAAATAAGCGGCGTCGCAGACTCACAAGATCTTGCGATGGTACCACGAAGCGATTTCGAGAGTAATGCAATGTACTCTGCATTAAAACGGCCGAGGTGCGAGCATTAACAATAATTACTTGCAAGGCTGGGCGAAAAAGGGTAGTCTAATTCAACGGTGTAATAAATAACACTTAAAATCTGTAAGAATAAACCTTCATGCACTTGACTTCACAATGCGAATATAATACCGTTACACATTATTCCGCACACGGCGGTACAATACAACTCCGATAAAATTTAGCCCGAGTTCGGATACAACATACAATTCCGATAAAACTAACCCGAATTCAGAGGCATTTTCGCCTAAATGACCTAATCGGCTATTTACTGTGCAGAAGATCTACCGCTAAAACTGATTTGCTGAAGGCAAAATCAATCATATCATGCAGGTGAGTTCATAGCTTTAAAAACACACATTAAAACAAACTAGAGTATATCGAGCACCTTGCAGCGTTGCGACGCAAACGGCCCAAGGGGGCACCTGTAGCCCGAGAGTTCGAAACGGAAATATTAAACTGACAGACCTTTGGCAGTGGACTTCTCTTCCGCTGCAGATGTTAAAAACAGGGGGGCCTAAGGACTACGAGGAGGCCAAGCGATCATCAGGTAGCTGAGGGGCCACAGTCAGCGAAAGTAGTCACCAGGCTGGCGGCTACGTGACCACACGGCGATAGCTGCGTTCCCAGCAGGATTAGCTCGGTAGCCTTGCTCCCAACGAGGAAAATTCGACAGGCACGCTCCCGTCGAGTAAAAGCTGAAAGGCAAGTAGCCATGGAGATACACCGAATAAGTCCAAATAATTCACCTACCCGTTTCAGGTTTCTACGGCTGTTCAACGCCAAAGTGAAACATGTGCCTTGCTAGAGCGAAATCCCCAAACAATATTCGGGCTGGAATTCGCCAAAAATGCAACTCACAAAGCCTAATTCCGAACTTCCATGGAGTTCACGACAGAAAACGGCACAATTCCAAATTAGGATGCCAACGAAAAAGCCTGATTAAGGTACGTCATCAAAACGCAAATTTCGAGGCACCTAGCTCTTGCAGCACAGGATGGCGGAATGTCAAGATGGTTCCCCAAAAACTGATAACGAAAATCAAATTTTGGGGAAAGGATAAAATAAATGCGACTCGAAATGCATGAGGTAAAGTCTACACTGCAGGGGCATTTGGACCCATAATATCGACCGAATGGCTTACTTAGCTTGCAATAAAACTGTCAGTCGATCTGAATGCTCAAAGATAATGCAGGGAAAATCATACCTGAGGAAAGACATGGTGAAAAGTTAAATTTTAACCGAGATTAGGGCAAATAATTAGGCGAATAGCTAAAAATGAATTTTGAACCGTAACAAAATACAGAAATTCGAGGACGAAAACAGCACAGACTGTACATGTACTGTTGACTTCCATTGTGCCACTTCAACTTTATGGTTTCGATAAAAAATGATGTGGATGAACCCGAGACCTTCTTCTCCACGATTTTGTCGATCGATTCGGTTACAATTTCTATGTGAGGACAAGGAATCGACTCTGAATGAAAAAAGCCATATCGATGAACAGATAGCTTCCCTTGTCAATTACAAAACTGTTATCGACGGCAAAGAGATTCAAGTGTCCTTCGAATTAATTTTCACTATGATAGATGGTAAGGATTCTAACGTTGTCACCGGAACAACCTCCTCTATGCGATGCCTTATATGCAACGCCACCGCAAAGGACTTTAACGACATCGAGAAAATGCAGAAGCAAGTCGTGAATGTGTCGAACATGCAGTACCTATGGTTTGTCAACTTTGCACTGTTGGATAAGAGTTTTTGAGTGACTTCTGCATGTTGGATACAAAAAAGATTCAGAAAAGTGGCAGTCTCGCGGAGAAGATGTAAAAAAATCAATCGAAACACGCAAAAAGACGATTCAAGCACGATTTAAAAAAGAACCCGAAACAGGGCATGGGGAACTCTAATGACAGAAACACACCTCGGCGGTTTTTCAAAAACACGACTGCTTCAGCTCGCATTCTGGATGCCAATGAAGAGTTGATGAATAGATTTCATGTGATATTACAGATTTTGTCGAGTGGTTTCAATACAAATATCGAAAAATATTGTTTAGATACAGCGAAACAGTTTGTTGCTCTGTATTCTTGGT
Source organism: Agriotes lineatus (assembly GCA_940337035.1). Taxonomy (NCBI): domain Eukaryota; kingdom Metazoa; phylum Arthropoda; class Insecta; order Coleoptera; family Elateridae; genus Agriotes; species Agriotes lineatus. Next base: position 77,128 of record CALNHX010004525.1, on the reverse strand, counting down.
ACAAAACCAACGACAGTGCACAAAGTACTTAGCCACGAACCCAAAATGATCGAAATGGCAATTCTCCCAATTGGTCAACTATCCGAAGAAGCGCAGGAAGCCCGGAATAAAGACGTGAGGAATTACAGAGAGAATTTCTCACGAAAATGTTCGAGGAAAAAGACGCTAGACGATATTTTTCTGTGGCTCCTCGCTACTTCGGATCCTTTGATTTCAAGTTGACAAAAAGCGAAACCACAAAAGAGTAAAAAATTGTTACCTGAAGCTATCGCTCTTTTGGTCTTCGAGAGGTTCGATGATGATGACGATGATAATGATGAAGGTGTAATGTAGCTGGTATCGTGATTTATGTACTCCTTCGTAGGAATAGGACAAAAAACCCCTATAACAATTTATCTGCAAAAAAGAAGGGTTTAAAAAATATTATTTGTGGTATTTGATAACTCTTAAAAGTTTTGAAAATTCAAAAGTTTAAAGTGCACACTCGAGTGCATAATTTTCAGTTTTTATTTTTCAGTATTTGTAAGATATGCGAAATTATCCACACTTCGTTTTCTTAACCCTAGAACGCATAGGTGGCGTCATATGAGACACCACCTATTTTACTATCTAGTTTTTAGTGATTTGCTGTGATGTTATCATATTCATATTTTCAGTACCTCTCCAGAAGATTATTGTTGATATATCCCTTTCATTTTTTATTTCCAAAAATTGTTACAACCTTTATAATTAGTTCTTTATTTACTTGATGTCGTATATGACGCCATCTATGCAATCACGTAACAAGTTTTCTCGGTAGGTGTTGGTCGGAAACAACTTGCCATCTGCCAGTTTATGTAGATATATTTCATAGTAACGTAATGCGAAGTGGAATTTGTTAATAGTAATTATCACTACTGTGTTTATAGGATGGCCAGTTAGTTATTATACTTGAGCCGCCGAACAGATAGAGTCGTCCATGCAACCAAAATAACATATTACAAAGGTCACTCGATAATATTTTAACTATAATTACTAAAAGGAACAGAGATGGCGACCCTTATGATTAGAACTAATTTCAATTGACATTAAATAACTTTTTGAGGTTATGATGCCAATATCGAGTGATCCAAAAAAATTGATCCTCTGCGGGCTATGGAAATTCAAACGTATGAATAATATGTTGGTGGCACTGTAAGTCTATGTCAAATTTGAGGTTAGCAGATTAAGTTTTGCGTCAGTCTGTGTCAAAACTAACGCAAAACCTAACCTGATAACCTGCAGTGTAATTTATGTGCTGAACAGAGACTACCGAGTGATTTTTTAAAAACTCAATTTCAGCAGGCCCTGAATAGCCTGATACAGTTGGCAGTACTGAAATGTATTGTTTGTGACATTGTAAGTCTATGTCAAATTCGAAGCTAGCAGGTTAGGTTTTGCGTCAGCTTTGACACAGACTGACGCAAAACCTAATCTGCTAACCTCGAATTTGACATAGACTTACAGTGTCACCAACAGTACACTTCAATACTGCCAACTGGATCAGGCTATCCAGGGCCTGCTGCAATTGAGTTTTAAAAAAATCACACTGTAGTTATTTGGCAAAACTGTTTAACGTAGATATTAGTACCTGATCAGCTCCTTAGATTTAAAAATTAATTTAGAATGTAAGTTTTTATTCATACTCATAAATAAATATTTTAACAACTTAAACTTCCGTTTTGCGCTTTAATATGCATCTATGTAGTCAAAATTGTCTTCCAGATATTAAAAAGGGTGTATAGTAAAGTTAAAGTGCCTCACTAAACAAAAAAAGGTGTGGTGTCGTATACGACACCACATATGCGTTAATGTAACTTTCTTAGATGTATGCGTTCTAGGGTTAAATTTCAAAATTTTAAATTGTATTTCGTAACAGTGACCTAAATAACCCCTACAATTAGGGCTTGAAAGAATAGATTTTAACTAGAAAATGTCCGCCATTTTAAATCCACCATTTTGAATTTAAAAATGTCATTTTTTATCATATAATTTGTTATAAAGCGACTCAAAAAACACCTAGAATAATAATTTGAGTTAAAAACAAAAAAAGTCCGCCATTTTGGATCAGTCATTTTGAATTTTGGATTTTTGAGTCCATATTCGTTAATCAGCGACCCCAAAAACCCGTGAGTACAATATTTCAGGTAAAAAATGTACTTTGTGAGTTTTGTCCAGGAGTTCGGGATTCTAGCCCACGGTGCGGCGGCTGTTATGAATAACTTTTCATGTGTTTATTTCAGGTAAAATACAGTAACGGTACAGTATTACAAAAAATAAATTATCTTGTTTACCATTAATAGCAAATTACGTAATCTACACAGAAAATAAATCTAATTTTTCACTTATAGCTTATCGCAATTACAAGGCGAATCTGTGATGCTATAAATACATCTGATTCAATTCTTATCAATTTTAATAGATATGGAAATATAGCATATCAGCAAATTAGCCATTCCATTCGTTTGTACCGTACTGCAAAATTTTGTAATTATTTTGTCTTTTTATCAACGTATCTAGAGATTAATATATTTACAATTGGTATGCTTTATTAATAATGAAAATGGTTTTGTATACTTATAAATATTATGTCGCAACCCACTTGATATATAAAAATCTGGTGTGGTACACTCACACAACTTCCTTTTACAGTAATCTTATAATTAGCCAAAAAATTTATTTTTAATTTTTCAGCATTTGTCAAAAATTTTCAAAAATTGCAAATTCTACAAAAACTCTAGAAAATAGAGCGTTAGTTCAAGAGGCAAATGTTTTCTAAAATTTTAAGCTGAATTCAAAAATGTAATAATATACCGGGTGTTCTATATAAAATAGGAGTCAATAAAAAATAGAAAAAAACCCATTTTAGAAGTATTCAACTGAAAAATCACTTACCTCACATCAATCTTCTTCTTTAGGTGCCGTCTCCAGATCGAAGTTTGGCAATCATCACAGCAATTCTAATCTTTGAGACTGCTGCTCTGAAAAGTTCCCCAGATGTGCATTGAAACCATTCCCTCAGATTACGCAGCCACGAAATTCTTCTTCTTCCTACATTTCTCTTTCCTTGGATTTTTCCTTGTATTATCAACTGTAGCATCCCGTACCTTTCTCCTCTTGTAACGTGTCCAAGATACTGTAGTTTTGAGCTTTTTATCGTATCTATAGTTTTTTTTTTATCAATTCTTCTTAGAACCTCCTCGTTAGTTATTCGGTCCATCCACGATATTCTGAGGACCCTTCTATAAGCCCACATTTCGAACGCTTCTATTTTCTTGAGCGTTGCCACATTGAGTGTTCATGCTTTAACCCCGTAGAGAAGAGTGGTGAAGATATAGCATTTAACCAAACGAACCCTCAGGTCTAGATTCAGGCTACTGCAAAGTACTTTTTTCATTTTGATGAAATTTGTTCGTGCTATTTCGATCCTGGTTTTAATTTCGTTGGTGTAGACGTTATTGGCACTCACACTTGTACCAATATATGTGTATTTTTCAACTTGTTCGATAATATTTTCCTTGACAGTAAGATCTTCATTATTACTATATGTCTTCGATATCCTCATGAATTTTGTCTTCTTAATATTTAGTGTTAGACCATACTCCTCACTACACTCAACAACTTTGTTTATCAGTCTTTGGAGGTCTTCGATACATTCTGCCAGAATCACCGTATCATCCGCGTATCTTATGTTATTGATGGGTGTTTCGTTGACTTTAATACCAGCTGCTTCTCCTTCAAGGGCTTTTTTGAGGACTTCTTCGGAGTATGCATTGAAAAGCATCGGTGACAGGACGCACCCTTGTCTCACTCCTCTTTTTATTTCTATCTCTTCTGATGTTAGTTTGTCGATGCATACTGTCGCCTTTTGGTTGTAGTACAAATTTGAGATGATTTGAAGATCTCTATAATCCAGATGTTTCAGTTTGAGAATATCTATTAACTGGTCGTGTCTAACTCTATCGAACGCCTTGTTATAGTCAATGAAACACACATATACGTCCTGATTAACGTCCAGACACCTTTGGACCAATACGTTAAACAGCGCTTCCCTTGTTCCGAGGCCTTTACGGAATCCAAATTGGGTTTCCGTGATGTCCATGTCCAATTTTTTATATATACGATTGTAGATTATTTTTAAGAATAGTTTTAATGTATGTGACATCAAGCTGATGGTACGATGATCCTGACATTCTTTGGCATTTGGTTTCTTGGGGAAACAGAAGAAGACTGATAGTAACCATTCCTTAGGGATATTTCCTGTGCTGTATATTTGATTGAGAAGTTCTAGCAAGACGTTCATATGTTCTTCGTCGATAATTTTAAGGATATCACTGGAGAGTTTGTCGGGTCCAGGGCTTTTACCACTCTTCATGGTTTTCAAGGCGTATGATATTTCTTCCTTGGTGATGTCCGGTCCTATTTCTTCTTGAGTTGTGGGTATCGGCTCTGGACCTATTCTCTGGTCTATGAATAGTTCCTCTATATATTTCTTCCATCGTTCTAGTTTTTGTTGTGTATTTGCAATGATATTACCATTTTTGTCTAGGAGTGTACAAGATTGTTTTCTTGATTGTAGGCCAGCAAGTTTTTTGACTTTTTTAAATAAGTTAAACAAATCATATTTATGATGACATCAATGCACATTAAAAATGTAATAAAAATCAGTAGAGCCGTTGTTGAAAAAATCGAAAAAAAATCTAGTGTGATACACGCACACAACTTCCTTTTACAGTGATCTTATAATTAGCCAAAAATTTTATTTTAAATTTTTAAGCATTTGTCAAAAATTTTCAAAAATTACAAATTTTACAAAAACGGTACAAAATAGAGTGTTAGTTCAAGAGACAAATTTTCTCTAGAATTTTAAGCTGAATTCAAAAATGTAATAATATACTGAGTGTTCTATTTAAATTAGGAGTTAATAAAAAAATAGAAAAAAAACCAAGGAAACCCATTTTAGAAGTATTCAACTGGAAAATCACCTATCTCACATCAATGCACATTAAAAATGTAATAAAAATGTAAAGTTTAAAAAAAATCGTTAGAGCCGTTTTTGAAAAAATCGAAAAAAACTGAAAAATCACAAGAGTAACCACCTACTTCCGGTTATGTGATTTTCTTTAAAAGCTTGCTGTCGCATCTATATAGTACACAAAACTTATGTATGAAGTTTAAACGCCATACCTCTTTCCGTTTTTGAGATATTCTGTTCACAGACAGACAGACAGACACACAAACCAATGAAAAAAAAAATGTTTTTTAGGATCAGGGGACTCTAAAACGTAAAGATCTGTTGAAAACTCAATTTCGAATTTTTGGGGTGAATCCAATACTTCCTTTATTGTAAAAGGAAGTAAAAATAAAACATATTAACTCTTATGCGTGCAAAATAAATTTTTCTTAACTATACCAATTAAATAATTAATCAAAATAATTTTATGTTTTTGCAATACTCATTTTTTTGGTGTTTAGCATATTTTGGTAGAAAACAATTACGTCATGTATAAATAAAAATGTCACTATAATCTAATGATCGATCTATCTTATTACAACTTTTCTTGACATTTATTGGGCATATCATAATGCCGTGGGCCAAACTCGGGTGGTGTCCAGCTGCAGCTGAATCCCGGTCTCGCTGTGTCAAAATACTTTACAACCAGGTTGTTAGAATCTAGCCAACATTCTTGCTTGTACACAAGTGTCAAGATGGTTAAGCACGGTTAGTTGCAGTATGCGAATATATGAAATTGGGTTTCAAATCCCCTGTAGAACTATTTGATAAGTTATATAAAAGTCCAGGCGATTTAGATCTCCATTTTTTTATCTAATTTAGTAAACTGCTTCAGGAAGTTTTAATGTCACAACTGCAAGTTAGCAACCTTGCTTAATGAACGACCTAGTAATACGAGTTCACTGTAATATAAATGCATATATCGCGGAAATAAACTTGCTTAAGCGCTGACGGTTGTTATGGTACTTTATAGCGACCCAGTAAGAATAACACTTTGTACTTTACTATAATGCAATTTTTGTAGTATTTGAGCAAATATATTTGTATATATTGCAATGGATATCTGTCTAATAACTTGGTTTTAATTAATATTTAATTGATTTATAATTTATATAAGTTATATCAAAATCCAATATGCACAACGCTATGTTTAATATTTTACTTTGTACGGAACTCTGCGTGTTATAAAATTATTAGGCTGGTTAAAATATGAGATGTACTCATTTACTGGCTAAAATAAATGGTTGTATGCTCTTTCTAATATTTTACTTAGCTGCAATTAAATAGGAAAACGCTAGTTCAGGTAGAACAATAACTCTTTAACTCAGTTGGGTTCCAACTTGATTGTGACTTACAAATTATCTGATACGGTCCTGTTCACCGCAATTAGATCCAATGCGAGGTAGTTAAATGTTTACTATTCTGTCAAAAAACCTACAAAAATGGATTGCGTAGTGCAAGTCTGCGGTATCTGACGTTAAAAACCAATGTAATTATGAGAATCCGTACGGTAATTATTTAAATCTTTGCACTTTGGCGGCAAATAACATCTTTTGTTTCAGGCACTTGCTTATTTCGTGGCGTCGTACAGACGCGGGCTTGTAAAACTAGCAATTGTTTTACCTTTGCATAACCTCAAATATGGGACGCCTCTCTGATAATTTGAATTAGACCTTCGCTGGAGCCGTGGATATGTTCGAATTTTCTTCAGTAAGGCCTCCTTGCATATGCACCTCGATTTTCCGACCGCTAACCCTGGTGTTTTAGATAAATTTTTCCTATCTCAATCTGCGGCTTCCGATGTGCTCAGAGATGAACCTGTTGGTTGCGGCCTTTGGAACGGCTTTCCTCGCTCTTCTCGCTGGCGGTGGCCCTTCTACAGTGCTGCCCGAGGTGTAGCTGGGCAGACCCCTCGCATATGATTCTTCTCTTGGCTGGACGTAGTTGTCGAAATCTTGAACTGGATCGGCTGTCGAAAATCTCCGGAAACGCTCTTCTAAAATTTTTATTTTTTTGGTGGCGGAAAACTTCTCGAACGACACCACACAAACTTGGATATGCACACAATAAAATAGTAAACTTCTTAGCTTGAAGAATGTTCATTTATTGTATTAAAAATATAATTAAAGTGGAGCACAAATTACACCAAATCAAACATCTAATTATTCATTTGTTCTTTCACGCCGTAATGAAACAAAAACATATCTGGTTGCTATAGTTACAATACTAACGGGCATAAGTTTTGGTGAATTTAAATACATTCTAGAAAAAAGTTTGATAACAAATTTAAATTTTCAAATTTCTTACCAACTAAACTTATTGTGTTTCTTATATTTAAAAATCGTTTATTTGCGCCACACACACAAACACGTTATATTATTTGCTCTGCTTTTCACAATAGTGAAATGCACTGATTATGTTTAGAGTTTATTACTTCTTAATTGCTTTTCCCTGTCCTTCTGCCTGCTATCTTCAGATTGCTCTATTGCAATGTACCGTTAATTTATTTTGGCTTCTTTACCTTTTACGATTCCTCACCAGTTTCACTTATTAGCTTAATTGAAAACTACGCTTCCTGTACATGCACATGGCAAACCTTTTTGTGTCTAATACTTTCTTTCGGTTTGGCTATTCATTCTGCACAAACCTATTATTTAATTTATTTGAAAGTCAACTTCGACCCCTGTGAAAAACGAGCTTTGCGTTCCATTTACTCAATTACTTTCTTATTACTGGCATCTCTTTACCAATGCATTTATTGTTTGAATTTTTACCACCACAATAGCGTGAAACGTGGCGTCGCGAGATGCCTATATAGCCGAGCCAAGACCATATGCTCGGAGGAAGAAGACCTTAAACGGGAAATTGAGATAATCACAGAAATGCTGCAAGCTAATGGCTACCCAAAAAGAACGCTAAACCAAACGCTAAAAGAGATGGACAGAAATACAACACCGGCAGGGGATGAGAAAACGGAGCCAACAACCACGGCCGTAATACCATACATCCGAGGAGTTTCCGACAAACTGAGAAGAATAGGAAACAGATTCAATATAAGAACTGCCTTCAAGTCCACAACAACTCTAAGAGGCATGATGACACATACCAAGCCTCAGAACGAAGATCAGAGTTCAAAGAACTGTATCTACAGCGTACCGTGCGAGTGTGGAAGACAATACATAGGGGAAACACAACGACCCCTACGAGTGAGATTATCGGAACAGTAGAACCAATTAGCCAGGCTAGCGCTGAACTAAAGCCCATTTGGATGCCACTACTGCTCAGAGAATTACAAAAATAGTCTACTGCGTATACAGCGGTAATATATATATATATATATAAGTTTACAACTAAAATATATAACCGCCCCGGTGGCCTAGTGGTTAGAGTGGCAGACTCGCGATCAGCGGTCCCAGGTTCAAACCCCGGGAGAGGCACAAATTTACGTAGAAAAACGTATAATATCAGTCCTTCTCAGGACTAACCAGGAACACCTGAAGACGGAAGTAGATCAAAACTGTGTGATTTACACCCTAGACAGTGGAAAAAGTCCGAAAAACATATCATAATAGACCACAGCCAAAAAATGACATTCAGAGAACAATTTAAGTTTTTCATTGCAGCCACATAAAACACCCCAACGCTGTGCTTATTGAAATGTTCATTAATTTGCACTGCTAGCAGAGTCGAGTCGTGGGCCTAAGACCATTACAATATAGAGCAATAGTTTTATAATAAAGGCAATCGGCATTAAGTGTTTGATTCATTAACATCGAGGTGCTACCCTTCCAAGCCTAAAATTTTTAAGTGTGAAGCTGCACTTCAGGGTAGTTACTAAATATTATCGTCTCTCTGAGTGGCCTGACTACTTTGTCTTAAAACACGGTTGCAGTCTCAACCCTGTGTTTAGAACGCTAGGGACAGAATCAGTGCAAGTAACAGAATCCTGTTTAGCCTCCAGGCAATTCTGTTCAAGATATATTAGCACCTGCAGATATTGTCTTTTACGCATAAATAATATGTCCATACGTCACAATCGGCGCTTGAGTTTCTCGTACGACTGACGATTGACGAAACGGTCGAGCAATGTACGAGTTCGCATACAATGAATTCTGACGTATTTCTTCTCAAATTTCTCACAAATCATAGTTCCGATAGAGAGGCTCAGAAAGATATAAAACAAATATACTTGGTCTGTGAGAGGCAGTTGAGTTCAGCGACCAGACTATCTAGCTCCAACTGGAGAAGCCACCGGCCCGTAGGCTCTCTGGACTGTCAAAATCGCCAGCAGCCCAAAAAGCTTTCTTGTTGAACCCGGAAGCAGCCGCTTAATCCTAATAAGCAAAACTGGCCCACCGGACTGTAAGGCACTTGTCTTCCTGAATTCACCCAAAAAACCCTCCAGAACTCCAGAACTTCTCCTGAACTCCAAAACCGCTCTTCGTCGTATTCGTGGCTTACCAAAACCGGTAGCTGAATACGACAGCCAGAACAACTCTGAGACCCGGCCTTAGTATATTTGTGTGGCTTGCCGGACCCGGTACTTACAAATACCTTCCTAATACCGCTCTCCGTCGTATTCGTGGTTCCATTACTTAAATACAACTCCCCGAACAGCCCGTAAACTAAGCCTGGTGGCTTCCGCGCTTGAACTTGAGGTTTATCTACCATTCCTTGCATCCTTACTGGTCAGGACTCCAACAGTACACCCAAGAAACGGCTAAAGTACACCTCTGAGGAGGCCACGACGAACCGAAAAAGTTATTGCTGAGTTATCAAGGGGTACTTGATTTCAACTGAATTGAAATTATGGGCAAAATAAGTTTCAGAGCAGGCGAAAACTATCTCCCAATTATGAAAATACAATTCCAGAATTTTTAGGTCACCATACGTATGTTAAACTCAATCGGTGAACACGCTGTATATAATAAACAGTTCTCCAAAATTGATGTTAAGCAGGAAGCGAGGGCAGAAAGTGAGGCCGGGAAATGAGGACTGGAAGTAGAGGTGGGAAGTAATAGTAGATTATGTTATTAGGAGTAAAAGTGATACTTTATGTGGCGAAGCTGAAGTTTATTTAGCCGAACGTTAGTGAGGCAAATAATTCAGCTAAGCCACATAAAGTCACTTTTACTCCGAATAACATATACTATATTATCCGCAAACGTATTCAGGTAAATTTCAGGCTAGCACTGTACCCTGCGCCAACCTCTGTTGTTCAGATAACGCGCAACTGTAATGATATATGAAGATACTGAATCACCCGTGCTAATAGCACACGGCCACAGCAGCTGTCACACCATAACCCACGGCGACAGATGCTCCGATCCGCTGCTTAAAGGTTTATTTAAATTAAAACTTTTTCGTACTTTTTTGAAAATAAAAACCGGCCTACGAACTAATTCTAAAAATTAGCAAAATTTTAAGCCATCATACAATTTAATCGGTCCAGTATCTTCGGAGGAGATGGCGAACAAACATAGAAAGAAAGAAAGAGAGCAATCATTTTGTGTGCTTAGGCAGATAAAGTACGCAAAAGTCGCTATTTTGTCTGCTTAGGCAGATAAAGTGACACTTTTACCTTGTCAATAAAGACAAATAAGTTGTCACTTTTGTGACGTTTGCGGATAAAAGTAGATTACTTCCCACCCGCTGTAATGATAATATGCTTTGCGACCGGGGTGGAAAGTAAAAGTTGGCAATGGCTCATGACTGGAAATTCAACTTTAGTGAATCCGGTCTCATCAGTGAAAAGGGTTAGCAGGAAAACTTGGGTGTGCAGCAGCTTTCCGTAAAACCCGCTGACAGAATGTCATTTTTGCTTGGTGGTCAGGGCTTGTACCCGTTGCATATGGTACGGATATAAAAGTTCATGACAGAGAGTTATCCAAAGAAAACGACCACCTACACCCACTTTAACAGAAATTATTTGTTTTATCCACTAAGGTTAAACTTTGATCTTCCACCTCAGGTATAGCCGCTGACCTCGGCCATTTGCAATCGGAAGGACATTTTGAAAGGAACCAATATCTCTCGGCTGTTGATAAAGTAAAGACATTTGGTTTTCCAATCGCCTTGCTCTCTATATACATAATATAAAGAGGGGCCTATATCATTGTGTTCTAGTCTTAACCCTGGCTAATTGTATTCTCTTAGATTTAGTATCGTTTTATTTGAAATTAGTTCATTTTATCCTTCCAAAGCGTTACAGCCTCAAACCTGTATGCCTTCTTACATTACGTATGTCCTAGAATTGATATTACAACAGGCGTGATCGACAAATACAATTTATTTATATTTGAAATTTCTATTTTAAAGTTGAGTTCTGCTTGGCCTGAAACTAAATTTCCGTAGATTTTAAATTTTTTAAAATCAAAATGGCCGTCGCAACCTGTTTTAAACATTTTTTTCGCCAGGTGAAATACCTTGCCCGTTCATTTCGATCATAACTTTTGTAACAATCCTGGCGCACTTTGTCTAAGAGTCGATAATTCATAAACGAAACTCGACTTGGCGTATATTTTATAGACCTTTAATCTTAAGTTCCCTATGCGTTCCATAAGTGAAGACTCTTAAAACTGAGAGATCCCATATATTCGAAATGTAAAAGAATCTATTCGCAGCTATTATGCTATAGTCTGACACTTATATTTAATAAAATACGCGACAAGGCAGAAATCGCTGGCTAACCTATAACAGAATTTGTGTACGAGTAGTATTAATTTCATTTACTATACTGCAATATTTAATCGAAGACGACGTTGTATATTTAATTTACATAAAATTTTATTAGGGATAACAGCACTTCTAAAGGCACTTCCTGAAGGTTTCGAGAGAATTTTTGTCCAAGCCCCCACGAATGAACAGCTAAAATCCTGAATAAGTACCTACTTCAAACTCAAATCGTTCTGCTTGCACCCCTGAGTGCACTTGGACTAACAAATCCACTTTGAATTTTCCCAGAAAGCGAAAGTAGGCACCAAAACGAATAAAATCCGGCAATGGAGAGTCCTTGACCAGCCTTACGAATATGTGACACCTCTTATCGATCTTCCAAAACGTTCCACTGTGGAATGTCTCATATCAAGTCTAGTAGCTTTTAAATTCTTTATTGTCAGATTGAAGTTCCAGCTCCAATCGTGTTCCTTTTTAGTGTATTTCCAGAAAATAAGATAGTCACGCTGTAAAAAGGTACATAATTTAGATAAAACCATACATATACAACAGACATCTGTAGCAGTAAAAGCAATGCCATAAATATTAGGTGCCTTGACACCGCCCTTTTTGATTGTGTTCCGACAGAAAATAAATAATTCTGCAGACAAAAGCACAATAGAAAACATTTGTATGTAGATATTTGGTGGAGCTAATGCTATCGAGTTTTGTCTAGGAAAATCTACTTGGCGTTTATAAGAATTATTTTGAAATTATTTACTATAGCGTGCAAAACAGTGTTTTGTGTTATTTTAAGTAGTAGTGACATTAAATTTACTTTAACTCCAATGTCACTGGTCATGTAGTATTCAGTCTTCTTCGGTGTCTCTGTAGGTACATACAAATACAATGATTTCTCATTTCAATAGATTTCTAAAAATCTAGGAAGAGAAACAGTTAAGCACTTTTTAATATAAAACAATTAAAATATTTTGTGAAGATGTCCAGAACACTGTAAGTAAAAAAATGATTTAGTTAACACATTAGTGGCAAATTACAATTTTTAACAAATACTTATGATTTGTACTTTCAAAACAAGTATTTCCATATAGGAAACCCTAAGACAGACGTGGCGATGTAAGTCTTTGAGCTGCAAGCTGAAGGTATGTGTGCGCTTTCACTTTCTCATTCTCTATTTTGATTAGGCACTCGTATTTCATGGATTTTAAATTGACTTAGAGTCGTTAAAGTATGAGCAGCTAGGTTGTGCTACTAATTTGGTAGCCGAATTTATAATCATTGCTGAGTTTTTATTTGTTTCTGAGTTAGAAATTGTTGCTGAAGGTCCTTGATGTTTCCCCACTTGCATAGGTAGCTTTGCATTGCTACGAGTATTAAAACACGATCTTGAATTGTAAAAAAAACGAATCTATACATTACGAGCCTCAAAAATTGAATCACCGGCTAGTGTTGCATCACCTTCGAGTTTGTCAGTAATTACTGGGACATTTATGAAATATTCTAAATTCTTGCGTACGTGGTGGCATAATATTATTGCCACCCGCTTGCTATGCTCGACCTACGACATCATCGTAAATTTGTAATTGCCCCTAATTTAATCTGCTCAGAAACCTGTTAAATTTTGAAATATTGACTTTGTTATTTGTTAGCTTCTATACCCTCAACCCCTATAATTAGTGGGAACAGTAGAGTTGGCTGTATTTGTAACTTTCGCCTGTAGCTGACTTATACGAGTGGTTAAATTAACTGATGTAACATTTTGTCTCATATTTATTGTCGTTGAGAAATATACCCCTGTTTATGTTTGCTGTGGCTTTGTGTATGGCTAATGCAATCAATTGGGGTGCCGCACATTTTTGGAGTTTGCTTCAGGTTGCAGAAAACTAACTACTCATAGTACCTCTAGTAAAGTTAAGAGTGTTCGTAAGCTAATGGACTTATGGTTGTAAAGGACTCTTTGGCGCCCCTTTGTTATTTATAGAAATAAACCGCAGGCCGTCTTCACTGTAGCTGATCGGCCCTCGGATTTCTCCATGTGGCCTAAACGTTTGATTGGTACGATTTGAAGGTAGTTAGAGTCATTGAGAAATTTTGGTTTTGGACTTGAGTCGAGAATTTTTTGCGTTCGTATTAAAATAATTATATAGCCCGAAGTTGTAGGAGAAGTTACATTATTTTGAAAGATTTTAGAACCAATAATTCCTGAAACGTGTACTTAGATAAAATGTTATCACTTTGTTTTTATTTCGGTCCCTAATAATGAGAGTAGTCAAATTGAAGATATCTGCCAATTAACATGATTATTTTTCATACGTAGTTAAAGAATAAATACTATGAAAAACGCATTAAGTAGTATACTGACATAGCTTTTGGAAAAGTACATATCATTTTAAGTTTTCTCAGTATAATGGAAAGTAGATTCAGCACGTTAAATATAGTTATTTGTTTCATTAGTACAAAAAATGCATAATTTCGAGACAAGTAAGACAGAGGAGAGTCTTACGCGTCCCGAAAACGCATTTTTTTCTAATGAAGCATACTATTTTTTCTCCAACTACTCGTTAATTCGATAATATGACTTATTATTTAGAATCAAACATTGTAGGTTATATTGTAGAACTGTCATGGAACAAATAAACAATCACTATACGGGGACATTAAACAACGACGACGGTGATTGCCGAATATTGACGAAGCGTTTGTGTTTTATTTAAGATTTACCATGTAAAACCCTAGCTTGCGTCCATTTTTGTAGTAGTGCAAATATAAATCGAAAAGTGTACAGTTGCCAAGGTAATTGGTGAACATTCTGAAATGATTTACTTTTTATACAAAATTATTCGACAATATGGCGTCTTATTCGTGTGGTTTGAAAAAAAGATATTTTTGCAGAAACATAGTACACTATATAATAATCTGACGCTTCAGTTTATGTTCAAGAGATACATAAGCATCAAATAAATTTTATTTAACTATCTTTATTATGAACTAACAAGAATACATAAGCAATTAAATTACAACTAGACCTAGCTTACTCTTTCTATTATTGTAATCACGAAAAATTCACCTTCCTAGATTTTTTCAGATCTTCACGTTTCAAGGTCCCTAGATGACGAAAAAGAGGTTTTCTCAATTCCGTCAGTCTGTCTGTCTGTCTGTCTGTCTGTCTGTCTGTCTGTCTGTCTGTCTGTCTGTCTGTCTGTCTGTCTGTCTGTCCGTCTGTCTGTCTGTTTGTTGGCAGCATAGCTCAAAAACTATTTGTCGGAGGTAGACAATATTTTGCATACATATTATATATCTATCTCGCATGAAACTGGTGCAATTTCATACTAATATATACAGCGTGAGCACCTTAAAAAATAATGTTCATTTTTTTGTTAATTTTTAAATAAAAAGAACTAATAACTTTCACATAGGTCAGGCTTTACATTTGCCGAAAATAAGACGCAACCGATAAAGGATAATGGCACAAGAGTAAAATTTTTTCAACTATTACACCGTGCTCTCCAAGAGACGCGCGCACCGGACGTTTCCCGAAGAGACGTGGTAGCGCAGATGGAATTTCGCCGTACTTATATCTTCTACGGAGATTCGGTTAGGATCTAGCATTGTGCAGAGCTGCAGATGCGGCGGGTTCAAACCCCAGCGGGATACATTTTTTTAATTTGAAAATTTATTGAATTTATTAGAAACGTGAAGATATTTGTACTCCTAACTTAATTTGATTTTTAAAATAATTTAGTGCCACAATGTTGACGAGGAAAGTTCTGGGTAAAGCCTTTTACAAATTTTTATTGAAGGTTTTGTCTTTATATGTCAAATCAAGTTCATTCAATTGCCCATTCTATTCACGTTTTCCAGCATTACTGAAGAAAATGATTGTGTGCAAAAAGAGTTATTTAACCCTCTTGAAACACAATTTTCGTAAATTATTTGTTAAAACCAAATTCCTAAGTCTGAGGCAATTTGTTCGGGCAATAATCCACTTTTCCATAATTCAGCAGTTTAATCGACACGGCAGGCTGGTAATCTCAGTGTGCTGAAATAGCCAATTGTAGGCATTTAAAATTTAAAACCTCATCACTGTGTCTAGGTTACAAACAAGTTCATCTTTCTTTAGAATATTATTATTTAGAATTAATTTGTATATAAACAAGTTTTTTAAATAAATCATTATTATTTTCATGGTAATACTCATTTTAATATCTACGAGAGGGTATGCTATCCAAGCTATAATGTTGGTCGCTGAGGCTGACGACCGGCATAACCCTCAACCCTTACATCCAAGGGATCGTTTGTAACTCATATTTTTTGTGTGTGAGGCTGCAGATCGGCGATCTCCTACAACCAGCGTTACTATAGAAAGTCGCCGATACTGGCACTAGCCCAGATCCGTACAACAGTTATAAAGTCATATGGCCACATCTAATAATGAAACTGATGTCTCCTACTATATTTAAAGAGTATACAACTTGACAAACGTATTTAGTGTACTCAAAGTAATGTAAGTAGTTGCGGCACTATAACATTTTAATAAAGAAAAACCTTTAGTTTTCAAATTCGGCATCATTTAATACAAACTACAACTGTTGGGTGTAAAACTTTTTTTTAAACAGGAATTCTAGTAGGTTATTTTGTATATTTAATTATTTATTTGTTTAGTTAATACATAACAGCTATATCTCCGAAACAATTAAGAAGAATTGCCATTTTTATATAAAGCTTTGTTATTAAACTGCTTCTGCTAAAACATGATCTCAATTACATCCAAACATGTCACTTCAGGGTTACGATCATGCTCTTCAACTTGGCATCTTCAAAATGCTTCCCCCACAGGCTTAACCATAATTTCGTGTATCTAAAATGAAACGCCTAGTATACAACTAAACACCACTTACAACACGTAATTAAAAAGAAGATTCATCAAAGTTACCCTAGACAAAAATCACGTACCTCGTCGATTGTATTTGGAACATTTGAACTACTGTCTTAATGTTGTATCTACTCTGTCAGAGTAAACTGAATCACAATTAATTTTTTACCGTTCCACTTTTCTAAACTACATTTATAGCATGCGTTGTATTTGATGCTCAGTGAAAACCACAGCACAAAATATACCGAAATGCGGTTTGAAACTTGTCAAATTAAGCTGACATATACTGACAGTTTTATTAATTAAAATTACCTACTTTCTGAATTAATACTACACCTACAGCTTTAATAAATCTTTTTCTAAATCACCTATTACAACTTACGAACCTGGACATGTGGGGGTGTTGATAAAGCGTAAACAACAGCATCGGCAATGTCTTCAGCTTGCAATACTGGATTTTTTTCAAATTCTGCAGCTTCCTCCTTGTTTGCAGTAAAACCACTTGCGTCTCTAATTTCAGTGGCAACTACCCCTGGACTGACACTCTATAGTAAGTTCAAGTTGATCGAAACGTTTACAGGCTATAGAAAGTTACACTTACAGTTATTTTGATTTTGCTACCTATGGAGTTCAACTCCTGTCTTAGGGTTTCCGTTAAAGCAGTTACTGCAAATTTGGATGCAGTGTATACGTTAATGTTGGAGAGGTTGGCGGCTGTATGGCCTAAAACGCTGTTTATGTGTACAATATGACCATCGATGTTATTAGCTCTCATGTCCTTGACGGCTTCCCTTGTGGCAACGCAAAGCCCCAAAACGTTGGTATCCAAGATTTCCTTCCACATCGCAGTGTTGCCATCCACTAAGGTTGTATTTCTTGCAATTCCGGCGTTATTTATTAGGATATGAACCGGGCCTAGGTTGCTTTTTACCCATTCAAAGGCATCTAGAACATCCTGCTCCTTGCTTACGTCCGCTTGAAGAGCATAAAGTTTTCCACTTTTATTTTCCAATTTCTTCGCAAGCGCTTCTACTCTGTCCTTTCGACGGGCTAAACCAACAACCTAGAAATTACAAAATATAAGTGAATGATACAATGAAAGAGTTTGATACAAGTAATTTTACTTAAAATAAACTTTACTTTTAAACCTGCATCTACAAGATGTTCAGCAATTGCAGCTCCTATCCCTGCACTCGCTCCAGTAACCACAGCAACCTTTCCTGTCCATTTATCCATTGAAACAACCATGGTTGATGATGGCCAAAACTAAGTCGATGCTGTTGTTTTGCCTGTAAGAAACACACTAACAAATACAGAGCACTCAGGCATATTTTAAAGTGTTTTTATCAATAGTACATACAGATATGACCTCTTAAAGTTATCATCGTTTTTATTAATGGGTTTACAAGGATCCTCGACAAAATAGGACAATATACAAAATTATCGTAAAGGGTGTTTTAATTTTATCTTATTTTTTATATTAATATTTTTTACATAGCACCAATAACCACTAGCGCTAAAGTTTTAACTTAACGTTCAACGTTGAGACAAAAATATTTAGATTGAGCAGGCGTTGACTTACAATTAAGTGCAGATAACGCTTATACATTAAAATTTACAAACTGCAAAATGGTAGGTCAATACTCTTTAGTTGTCAAGGTTAGATAACCCTGATGTAATTGCATATAATTTATTAACAAATCAGTGGATAATATTTATTACTAGAAATGTATGAAAAAGAAAACAACTTCTAACGCATCAAATAGTATGTTGCATGCATAATATTTGGAACAAAAATAAATTGCAGAAATATAACATATTTCGCATTGATATGCTCGTCTGTAGAGTTTGATTGCCACAAAGCACAGTCTATTGTATTGTTAACTTGAATTCCGCATTTTACCCAATACCTAGATAATAAGTACTGTTTACATTTTTCATGCTATCTAATCTGCACGCTTTATTACTGGCCCAAAATCTACGCACACATTCGTAACGCTCATTCATCAATCTGCATTAAAATTCCATTTGGGAAATCTACTTCTGTTTCAGTACCTCATTCAGAAGCAGATTTCCCTAAGAAAATTACCATTGGAAGAATGCCATGCACACTAATATTTCCCATGCATTGTGTACAGTGATCCTTGATAAGTTTATCACAGTGGTGAATGGTCAATGCCCCATAAAATTTATAAAGAGCTTCACACCATAAATTCCCAACTATGTCTTTTGATGAAGGTTGAGAATATGTCGAACAAAATCTCACTCAATAGGGCTATACTGACAATAGTATGGGGATAATCTAAGTACATCATACCCATAACTGTGTAATAAATTGTCGGTAATATATTTCTTTTCATTATTTTTGTTGGCCAAAAGTAGTTATTTGTTATCCCAAAGAGTTTCTGTACAAATCCCTTCAAATTCAATTATATTCTTTCTTAACCATTAACCCATTTCAAATCTGCGAAAATGACAATTGGGTTGCTTATCAACAGCCATGAAATGATAGGAAGCGTTGACGTATTATCCATTACCACTACACATTAACCACCTAGTGCGTTCAACACAGGAAGAAATTTCTTTAAAAATTCGCACCGTGAGCTAAACGTTTCCCCTCGTGGATAAAAATTATCTTTATTCACTTCATCATAAATAACTATTTTCCAATGCCTACTTATAAAGCTATCTATTAAAATGCCAATGGTAGAGTAGCATTTTAATTATGAGGATAAATGTCATTTACTCAATTATTTCAGTGTAGTCTCTAGTGAGTAAAACAGTCCATAGCAACGAACTAAATATATACATGTACCTTGGCAATTACCACACAATCAGATAATATGTATGATTACCTATTTAAAATAATTTTATCATTCTAAAGCTTATTTATAGAATTAATTGTAAGTATTGGAAAACATTTTATATGTCACACTTGCATAAAGAGATTTTATGTGTGTAAAAAGATCAAATCTAGGACTATGTTTGTCACAAAAATGATTTGTATAAGGCAGCAGCGCAGAACAAACCTTTTCAGAAAAGTATGCTCAACACCCCCCCGATTTAACGTCTCCTTTGTACACATACAGAACGGAGGCCGGACTATGTTCACCGAATTATAATAATACAGTGCCAATTCTATGAAGCAATAAGTTGAAGTGCGAAAACGAGACCTAACCTGCGTAGTACAATTCAACGATTTTAGCTTGTCCCATTAAATGCGCACAAAGAAAGAGAAAGCGCTACTTAGTGTGTAGAAAAGACAGATTTACGACTATGTTTGTCAAAAACCTGAGTTGTATAGGGCAGTAGCGAAGTACAAACCCTTTTCGAAAGGTGTATCCACCACTTCTCCGATGTTGCCTATCCACTGCGCACCTAAAGAACGAAGGCGACTCAACTATATTAAGTATCTAAACTCTAAAGTGTCCAACTGCACGAAGAATTCAAGAAAATCTTGGACTACTACAAAATTATTTAGCAGCAATACGTGGAAGTACGAAAACGACATCTTACCTGCGTAGCACAATTCAACGATTTTAGCTTGGTCCATTGAATGCGCACAAAGAAAGAGAAAGCGTTACTTAGTGTGTAGAAAAGACAGATTTACGACTATGTTTGTCAAAAACCTGAGTTGTAAGGGTAGTAGCGAAGTTCAATCCCTTTTCGAAAGGTGTATCCACCACTTCTCTGATGTTGCCTATCCACTGCGTACCTAAAGAACGAAGGCGAGTCAACTATATTAAGTATATAAACTCTAAAGTGTCCAACTGCACGAAGAATTCAAGAAAAACTTGGACTACTGCAAAATTATTTCGCAGCAATACGTGGAAGTGCGAAAACGACATCTTACCTGCGTAGCACAATTCAACGATTTTAGCTTGGTCCATTGAATGCGCACAAGGAAAGAGAAAGCGCTACTTAGTGTGTAGAAAAGACAGATTTACGACTATGTTTGTCAAAAACCTGAGTTGTAAGGGTAGTAGCGAAGTACAATCCCTTTTCGAAAGGTGTATCCACCACTTCTCCGATGTTACTTATCCACTGCGCACCTAAAGAAAGAAGGTGACTTAACTATATTAAGAATCTAAACTCTAAAGTGTCCAACTGCACGAAGAATTCAAGAAAAACATGGACTACTGCAAAATTATTTGGCAGCAATACATGGAAGTGCGAAAACGACATCTTACCTGCGTAGCACAATTCAACGATTTTAGCTTGGTCCATTGAATGCGCACAAAGAAAGAGAAAGCGCTACTTAGTGTGTAGAAAAAACAGATTTACGACTATGTTTGTCAAAAACCTGAGTTGTATAGGGCAGTAGCGAAGTACAAACCCTTTTCGAAAGGTGTATCCACCACTTCTCCGATGTTACCTATCCACTGCGCACCTAAAGAAGAAAGGTGACTCAAATATATTAAGAATCTAAACTCTAAAGTGTCCAACTGCACGAAGAATTTAAGAAAAACATGGACTACTGCAAAATTATTTAGCAGCAATACGTGGAAGTGCGAGAACGACATCTTACCTGCGTAGCACAATTCAACGATTTTAGCTAGGTCTATTGAATGCGCACAAAGAAGTGTGTAGGAATGGCAGATGTACGACTATGTTTGTCAGAAACATGATTTGTATAGGGCAGTAGCGAAGTACTATAAACCTTTTCCGAAAAGTGTGTCCACCACTTCTCCGATGTTACCTATCCACTTTGCACCTAAAGAACGAATGCCACTCAGCTACAATAAGAATCTAAACTCTAAAGTATTCAACTGCACGAAAAATTCAAGAATAACATGGACTACTGTAACAATATTTAGAAGCAATACTACATTAACATTTTTAATTCTTTAGTGTTGCGAAATACTCAACAAAACAGAATAACTAGTAAAATGCCAAAAAAAATCAGACACCAATTTCAGGCATCTCATTCTAATGTTACTTCAATAGAAATTCAGTTGTTGACTTCTGCTCTATAAGAACCATATAACAACTTCAAATGTTATTAAAACGTTTTTCTACGATCGTGTCAAAATGACTTTTTGCACAATTTCTAGTGTGAAAAGTGACGTTTGTAGCACTCTTAATATTAACACCCGAATTACGTCTTTTTTGTACGTTGCTATTGGTGGCGTGTTTTAAGACACGCTTTGCCGTAAATTTGAATGTCAACATAATCTAGAATATCTAACACAATGTGACGGAAAAAGCGTCATTGCAAGAATTTTTTATATTTCTGTTACGATCGTAGAAAAAATAGCGTATGATACACGTGTATAAGAGCCATTAAAGCACTGGCGACGTTAAAACCACTCCGCTAGCGCGTCGTGCTTTTAAACTCGTCGCACGTGCTTTAAAAGCGTACTTATACCAAAGAGCAATGCTCTTTGCTTATAC
Source organism: Agriotes lineatus (assembly GCA_940337035.1). Classification (NCBI taxonomy): domain Eukaryota; kingdom Metazoa; phylum Arthropoda; class Insecta; order Coleoptera; family Elateridae; genus Agriotes; species Agriotes lineatus. The sequence continues at coordinate 55,154 of CALNHX010004525.1, read as the reverse complement.
ACTAGTATCAAAATATACTATTTTAGTATCGCTTAAACGACATACGTCTCGTTAATATCATTGCTTACATTATTAATATGACTACTAATCCTCTCTAATGCTTTAAAAAGACCTCGTAGGAAAATAAAAATTGACAAAATAATTGTAATATGGATTAAGCTACCGTAAACCTCACCGCAATCACCAATTATACTCATTATTATGATTTACAATCTCTTTAAAATGACATTCTTTAAATTGCTTGTAGTCTCGTTAAATATTTTTTTCAGGACCACTACTAAAAGTTGGCCTATTAGCGCTAGCTAGCTTTTAATATCCCTAAAATTATTTTCAATCTCATTAAAGTGCTTAATCTTATGAATGGATGAGCGACATTTTAGGTTTCAACTATTAGATTTCGTGTAAAATATAACCTATTTTTGCCGTTAGAATTACAGTTTATGGTGTTAATATGATTTTAAACTGAAGCTACTGTTACTTTTTTCAACAACTTTTATATAACTTAAACATTCATTTTGCATCAGTAAAATTGTTTTATATTATTTTTGCACGAACGGGAATGCTTTTCTACCTCAAAACAGGCTGTAAATTAAGCTTTTATTACCATGGGGTTTAAAGTGGCAATGGAAATCAAAAACGGCACAAACATAACGAATGACAATGAAAAAAAAATGTCAGACATCTGCATACAAGGATACTTAGATGAATTCGAAATAAATCACAAAAGTCGTTTGTTACTGTTTAAATTTTATTTTTTTGTATGCACCTCGGGAGTAAAGCTTGTTTTGGTTCTTTACATAAATATTTCCCTCGCTTTCGCTCGGGACTAAAACACCCACTTTACTATTTTGATGTATGAAGAACTATTAATCTCCTTTAAATTTCCCGAACTCGTTAATAGTTATTTACTATACAAGTGGGATAACAGCATCATTAATATACGTGTGTGTAAGTTATAAACGAGTGCGTAGCACGAGTTATGTAAGCACACAAGTATATTAATGATGCATTATCACACATGTATTGTACAAAATGTTATCTACAACTGCCTAAAATTGAGAAAAGTGCATTAAGAGAAATGTCAGATCTGTCATTTTCAAAAATATTTTAGTAGGCAAATGTCATTATGTCATTCATTTGACACTATTTCAGTTAGGTAATGAAGTCATTACACAACTCAGTTGCGTAATGAAACCATTACGTAACTGAGTGGTGTAATGAGCTATTTCAGTTAGGTAATGAAGTTATTACACAACTCAGTTGCGTAATGAAACCATTACGTAACTGAGTGGTGTAATGAGCTTCATTACCTAACTGAAATAGTGTCAAATGAGTGACGTAATGAGTTACTTATCCCACTGGAATAGACAAAATTATTTCTTATATCAGTAGGACTGTTTTACATCTCGATTATACTTTAATTTTAATTTCGGTAGAGCAACTCTTATGAGGGCCGCATCATAAAATGTGTCGTATGCGACTTTGTGCGTGATTTGTAATAAATATAAAACGTGGATATTTAAATACTAATTTTTATTTATTCAAGAAGCTTAGGTTACATTACAAAAATCATTGAAACATAAACGAGATATACAAGGTGTTCCATTGAAACAATTTTTTTGCTCCGCTTAATTGTTTCGCCATTTACCAAATTATTTCAGGCCCTACCTGTATATTTTAATTTGAATTATAATCCCTTGCATTTCGAATTTTTAAATTTTCCAATTCAGCGAATTTTGTACCTGTATTGAGTTGTTATCGTTAGCACGGTGCACTTTTGACCCGCTCTATTTGTTATCGCAGGCCGTAGGAATGCAAACTTTCTTTTTGACGCGAACGTTTCGGGCCCCGGATTTGTTTTCTAGCCCCAACCGACGGATTTCGCGCGGTAGAGGTTTGATTTTTAAATAAGTCAAAAGTACGTGCGCTCAACCAATTTTTACAAGCATTTTGTTTCCAAGAGCTGATAATTTGATTCAGGTACGATGGGTATTTTTTCTGTTATCCTCATATTAATTGCATTTCTTTAGCTTTTACCAGGAAGTATTTTCGCCTGGAAATCACAAGTTTTCACCAGGGATTATTTTATATCCGGAAATCCCCTGGAAATTTACTTGGAAGTAACCATTTTCGCCTAATAATTTTACACTTGGAGGCCAGCTTTCCTTCACAATTTTAAACGGCCGTCGATGCTGCAATGTGGTCTGTTTTTGGTCAAGCCGCCGCATCGCGTTAAGAATAATTCTGTGTAGCAACCCCTCGACTGCACTACCACTTAAGAACTACAGGACGCCAGAGGTTAGTGCTTTCGGTTGTTAAACCCGGGCTGATTATACCAGTACTTCAATTGGTTTCCCATTGAGTAGAACATTCACTGTTATTTAATTAAAGATAGCTTTGAATTGTTATGTGCACTTTACGCCTTTTTTGTGAAAGGAGCACCCACGTTTTTTTGCTTACAACAGCCTAGACAGAAAGATTTTTTTTATAAATGACAGCGATATGCATATTACTCGATTTATCTTGCTATTTCAATTAATTTAACGACCCACAAAGGGGTTATTTGTATTAACAGGTGTGGCACCCTTTAGTTTGTTTGCTTGTATTATTGCAAATTTTGAATAAACTCCATATTGCGTAAATCACCGTTATTGACTGCAAAATTATTTAATATTTAATAAACTCTGATTACTTGTAGTTCATTTATTTTTAATTGAAACCATTTGGTTTCTGGCGCCCATTTGTTTTTTGTCTTTGGAGTTATTCACAGGTTACTACAGCTGATTGAGAATCTACGATCCAAGGCCGCCGAAATTGAGCTAGTTTGGCCTACGCGATAAGTGTCGGGAAATTCTTGTATTTTCCGTGTAGTAAGCGCAGCAAGCAGGTTAATCTGCGGTCCTTTGCTATTACCGTTAATTATTTTAATTAATTAACCGCAGGTCAGCTTCTTGGTTGTGTCACCCTGAGGTAACCGACAAACTTACACCATGTGTTCTAGAGGTAATTCTAAACAAAAAAAAATCATATTCACTTCAGATTAATTCCTTTACGTTCTTGAAATGTCGACAAAAGAAAAAAATTACATCAATTAATGTAAATTTACGTATAGAGATAAGTAAGCTAGATAAAATGACATAGGTTGATAAGTAAACACTGTCAAAGTAATCATTAATTAACAACAATTAACAACTAGAAGAACTAAACACTACTAAAAAACAATCAAAAACAGGTGTCTGATCGCTACAGCACCATTCGCGTTGGTGGCAACTGCCAAGCTGAGACAACGGACAAGACAAGTCTTGCATCTGAGGTAGGCGGAACTGTTTCCTAACAGAATGTTGCCAGATAAAGTGAAAATTCTTTTACTAATGATATATTTTTGTAGCTTTGTCCTATGTACCCATTTTATATTGTTTTCAATTATTTATAATATATATTCCAGATTCATGTTTTCTGAAAGCATAGTCTATCAATCCGCGGGCCGCAAAAATATTCCGGCGGGCCGAATGCGCCCCGCCGGCCGCTTGTTGGACAGCCCTGATCTAAGTATAGCTTTGATGAGATGAGAAATAAAAGAAGTGCAAAAACGGCATTTTACCTGCGTAGTATCCACTGCGCCCCTAAAAAACGGTGACCGCGCTGTACTCACCGAACTATGTTATGATCAAAAATTATTTTCGTATGGCGGTGGAGTTGTTCCTAATTTATGAATGCAACTATAAATCACTTAAAAATCAAAAGTCAAGTTTGACATTGAAATATAAACATAGTTGCATTCATAAATTAGGAACAATTCCATAGCCATACTAGATAAAAATAATTTTTGATCATACCTTATAATAATAACGTGACAACTGCAACATTATTTAGAAGCAATATGTGCCAGTGCGAAAACGCCATAATGCAATTCAACGATTTTAGCTTGGCCCACGAAATGCACACAAGATAGAAAGCGGTGATGTTACTTATTCAATACACACTTGACCAAAGCCGCGCTATGTCCACCCAACGATAATACAAGTCTAAAGCGTCCAACTCTACGAAGAACTCAAGAATAACGTGAACTACTGCGCAGTACAATTCAACGATTTTAGCTTGGTCCACAAAATGCGCACAAAACATCAGGAGCGCATGCGATAACTAATTCGGCCGGATCCCGGCGACTCCAAAGTTTAAAAATCGTACCCGGCTACCACGCTAACATCTGTGGTAGTCGTTAACCCCTGACAAGGGAACTCTTCCTTACTTTCGACGAGCAAGGCTAGCCATCTACCCGGCTTAAGGGCAAAGAGGGCTCATAAAACCACTTTGTGGTTAAAATACGCCACTGGCCGATAATAGGAGGAAGAAGAAGGTAGCTTTCAGAAAAGTTTGTTTACCATTTTTTTTTTAATTTCTTGTCTATCGCGCACCTTGAAGACGTAAACCAAGCTGTTCACTATACTATAATAAATTAAAATAAAGTAAAAAAAATAACCCCTTACCTCATCCTGAGTCAGATTTGGCACAATGAATATTTTCACATATAACCGTTATTAAATAAAGCCGCATACCAAACTATTTATGCATAGATGGTCATATATGGACCATATTTCATAGCACTAGTAGTGTAGCGACATGTCTAAGCAGCTTGGTAAAGTTTCATACAAATTTGTACATGGCCGCCGTGTGAACAGGTGTTAGCAGAATTTGTGAATTTTGATCCACGTTCATTTGAGTTTCTGTGGCTGATTTGGCTTCGAAAAAAATATCCACGTAAAGGCTAGACCTTCTCGAAGGGATTTCTGTAAGTAGGCCCAAGTAATTCTTTATTTTTTTGCTATTTTTGATGAGAAATATTTTTGTGTCATATTTGGAACAGTATGCACATTCGTCAAAACTCTCGTGGGCATATATGGCACAATATGCATTCCGGACATTTCTTTTATTTCGTCGTTTATTTCAGAAAATGGATCCAAAAAAGTTTTATGGTGCCAGCAGATATGTGCCCATGGATATACCAGATGGTAGTGAGGACGAGAGGCTTTCAGAAGATGGGGAACCTGTTATATTAGCTCCAGAGTCTGACTACGACGACGAAAATGATATAGACATAGAGGATAACCAATCACATATTATTCCAGAAACTTATTTAGAAAGCAGCTCCGATAGCCACGACGACACACCTCTGCTTGAACGGATACTTAAACTAAACAAAAATAAAAACAAGAATCATCCTACCTGGAAGCGGGGCAATTTAGTCACATCAGATGAGGTAACAAACGACTTCCGGGATTGGACCTTGTCATGATTGAGATCGAAAAACTCAACGTTTCGCCCACTTTCGTAAGAGGCTTCATCAGAAGGAAAAAAGCAAAAGAGCACGGTAACTCAACGTGTTAACCACGCCAGAGGCGAAACTCTTTGCAAGGGAAGGGATAGAAGAGCACAGTAACTCAACGTGTGAACCACGTCAGAGGCGAAACTCGACTGTCGCAGGAAATCAAACCAATATTATCCCCAATGGTTTTCCTGATCTGGGAATGAGTTCAAACGTAGTTCTTCAGCTAACACAAACTGTTCCAAGGCACATAAATCACAAACTGTTTTTTGATAACTGGTTCAATAGCGTCCCATTAGAAATGTACTTAGCAAAAACCGGTATGTTAGCGCTCGGAACGGTTAGAATAAACAGAGTTCCAAACAGCAATATGCCAAAAGAGAGTGAACTAAAAAAGAAAGGCCGTGGAGCGATGCTGGAAAAAGTCGCCACAATTGATGGCACAAAAATATCTGTTACTTCATGGTATGATAATAAATTAGTAATCCTTTTGTCTACATATGCTGGAAGTACACCGACAGTTGAGGTTCGACGATTTTCAAAGAAGGATAACAAACATATAATGGTTCCGTGTCCACATGCTGTAACAATTTACAACAAATATATGGGAGGAGTAGATCTCCTGGATTCCATGCTAGCATACTATAGGATCAAACTCAGATCAAAAAAATGGTACATGAGGATATTTTTTCATATTATTGATTTGATGGTTGTCAATGCATGAATACTTTGGAGAAGAAGTGAAAACGAGTTCAAAGATTTACCTCTGGCAGATTTCAAATTGACCGTTGCACAGTGCTTGTGTAAATTCAATAAAGTCAGCTCTACAAGAAAAAGAGGTCGTCCCAGTGGAGTCATGGAAAACTTACAAAACAAGAAAAAAGGGGGCCCGATATCAGATTTTCCTATCCAAGAGGTTCGAAAAGATCAATATGGCCATCTTCCAGTATGGTGCGATAATAGGCAAAGGTGCAAATATCCCTGTGGTGAAAAGTCTTTTGTAAAGTGTGAAAAATGTGGTGTTTATCTTTGCTTAAACAAAGACAGAAACTGCTTTTATAAGTTCCATATTCAATAACTTTTAGTTGATTGATTTGATGTTTTCTTGTAGGTTTTATTGCATGTTGTCCCATATATGACACATAAAATAAAATCAAGCAATTAAAAAAACTAGTTAAAAAACTTTTTTTTTATATTTTCCCCGTAATCCTGAGGTTTTTATAAAAAAAAATCATGCAGTAAGGGGTTAAAAACGGGATATGGTAACAGACAATCATGTCAACCGGCATCGTCAGAGGGAATTTCTACCGATATGGCACAGTGTCTCGTCTAGAATTCTAAACTGACGAAAGCACAGTATCAAAACATTAGGAATACAGTGAAATCGCAAAGTAAACGTATTCTCCCACCTTATCAATCCGTTTTGAAGCAAAAAACGCTGTTACCCGACCAACATTACAGTGTCCGAGACTTGTGCTGAAGTGAAATTGCAGCCGTTACTTAATAAAACTTGTGACAGAATTTTGCAAATGCAATCCAAGGTTCTCTATCACGTAGATAACGCTATTTGTGAAAGTGTGTCTCTGATTGTGAAATGGGGGTTCGATGGAAGATGTGGACAGAAGGAATATAAATACAGAAATTCGAGAACGAAAACAGCACAGACTGTACATGTAAGTACGTTTTTTTCCTATAAACATTTTGAAGGTCAAAGGATTTAAGGTATATGTTGGCATTACTAGGATACCTTTAAAAAATATATGTTGGTAGAATTTGTTTTAGTAACTTTTCAGAACAAAAAAATGGTGGGAAATTTAAAATCTGACATTAAAGGGGTTTTGTTTTTAGGTAATCTTTCGTAAACTTCTTCTTCTGGCATGTTAGGCTGCAGATTCAACAGTTTCTCTGCACACTTCAGAATTGGTTTTTTTGCATTTATTTTTAAAGGATTCCGTTTTTTACGCATATTCATTTTCAAAAAAGAAAAGCTGACAATTTAATTTTAAATGTCAAAATGACACAAGACGTTTACAGAAAATCCTGACGAAAATAAATTTTCTACTAATTTAAGAAAAAGCAGTTTTGCCAATTTTATCTTGACTTTGAAAATTTTTATAAGAACAAAACGTACTTTACTGTTCTCTTCCATTGTGCCACTTCAACTTTATGGTTTCGATAAAAATCAAGACTCGACGTTATCGTGTAGATAAATCCGAGACCTTCTTCTTTCTTTTTATTTTTCAGCATTTATAAGATATGCGAAACTATCCACACTTCGTTTCCTTAAATTTCAGAATTTTAAATTATATTTCGTAATCAGTGACCTAAATAACCCCTACAATTAGGGCTTGAAAGAATGAATTTTAACTTAAAAATGTCCGCCATTTTGAATTTAAAAATGCCATTTTTTATCATATACTTTATTATAAAGCGACTCAAAAAACACCTAGTATAATAATTTAAGCTAAAAACAAAAAATTCCGCAATTTTGGATCAGCCATTTTAAATTCTGGCTTTTTGAGTCCATATTCGTAATCAGCGACCCTAAAAACCCAAGAGTACGATATTTCAGGTAAAAAATGTACTTTGTGAGTTTTGTCCGGGAATTCGAGATTCTAGCCCACAGTGGGGCGGCTGTTATGAATTACTGTTCATGTGTTTAGTTATTTCAGTTAAAATACAGTATCGGTACAGTATTACAAAAATTAAATTATCTTGTTCACCATCAATAGCAAATTACGTAATCTACAGAGAAAAAATTTTTCACATATAGCTTATCGCAATTACAAGGCGAATCTGTGATGCTATAAATACCTCTTGCTTCATTTCTTATCAGTTTTAATAGATATGAAAATGTAGCATATCAGCAAATTAGCAATTCCATTCGTCTGTACTTCACTGCAATATGTTGTAATTATTTTGCTTTTTTATCAACGTATCTATAGATTAATATGCAGTGTTAGTATTTACAATTCGTGTGATTTATTAATGACGAAAATGGTTTTCTATACTTATAAATATTATGTCGCAACCCACTTGATATATAAAAATAAAACATATTAACTCTCATGTTTGAAAAATAAGTTTTCCTTGACTATGCCAGTTAAATAACCTATCAAAATAATTTTATGGTTTTGCAATACCCGTTTTTTCGGTGTTTACCATATTTTGGTAGAAAACAATTACGTCATGTATAAATAAAAATTTCACTAGAATCTAATGGTCGATCTCTTTTATTACAACTTTTCTTGACATTCATTGGACATATAATATTGCCGTGGGCCAAACTCGGGTGGTGTCTAGCTACAGCTCACTCCCAGTCTCGCTTTGTCAAAATACTTTACAACTAGATTGTTAGAATCTGTAACGCTAGCTTCTGCAGCAAATTTAAACAATATATAAAATGTATTTAATTTGTACGTCGCGTAATCAGAAATTACATTTAGCCAGCCCTGGATTTTACGATAACAAGAAGGAACCCGCTATGCGCGAAGTGGCGCTGTATAAACGACGGCGTTGTGTCCCACTCCATAGAATCCCAGAGCCACTGTACCGATAAAGACCCCCGGAGAGTATATAAGAAGACTCAGCAACCATTTGAGTCACTTGAGTCCACCGGTCCCGACCAGTATTCCGATTTGAGTTTTTGGATTTTCCTTCCCTAAATCCTCTCCTTATGTTAGAATGTGATAGTGTTTATTTATCTCCTAAAACCTCCAGCCTCTAACCCGACCTAGATATGAGAATGCGATAGTGTTTATCTGTCTCCTAACATTTCCAGCTTCTAGCCTGACCTAGACGATAGAATGTGATAGCGTTAATCTGTTTCCTATCGTTTCCAGCAGAACCCATCCTATGCGTTTAGAATGTGTACTTGTAGGAAGCATACTGCACATTCCGCACGAAAGCGGCTGGAGCAACATAGCCGCATTTAGTAAACTTACCTGGAGAGACCGCATTGTGCGTCCAACGACGTCGTCGCGAAGCCCAAAGTCAAATCACTCCCGAGCAAGGAGGTTCTTGCCGCAAGCGAATGCCGAGCTGTCAAATCCATTTGCCGGGCTGAAATTAGCGAACTTCACCAGGTCCAATTTCACAGCACAAGTACTCCTGGAAGAACGAACTGCCATCCTGAGGCATCTTCACAGCCTGTATCAATCCTTACGCACGCCCCGAGCCGCCGGTATTTCCTAATCTTGTTAATGTTAATTTATGCGTATGTTTGCAGAGTACGATTTGTAAACAAATCGCCTATCTGGAAGCCGAGCTGCGGACATCCGGCATACAGGGCCGAAATATATACCTCATTCCAGGTCAGATGCAGCCGCCACTCACACTTACCTGCTGAACGGATTGCAGTTTATCAAAGAGCAAAGAAACACAGCCCCGAGGAAATTGCTAATTTTTATTAATATACAATTCAGTTTGCTCAGAATTGCCGATTATTTTATAGTTATCAATATCGTTGGTAATTATAGTATTGTGTTTTTCTGACCCTATGCATTTGAGATGGAGAACATTTTCTCCGATTGAATTTACCCTAGATATAAATCCAAAACACCCTTTGCAGCGACATTTCAAACGTTACAAATCTAGCCTGCATTCTTGTACACAAGTGTCGAGATGGTTAAGCACAGGTAGCTGTAGTATGTGATTATATGAAATTACTTTTCGAATCTCCTGCAGAACTATTTGTTAAGCACGATAGTGTGCAGAAGCAACAAATATAATCCAACGTCGTACCAATAGGACTAGATTAGCCACAAAACTGTTTTTCTTACGAGGGGAGTCCCCACTTTCCTGGCATCAACTGTCTGCTGCGTATCTAAAAGACCACCCTGTAGTCGCCGAATTGTAGCAAATTCTAAATTTCAAAGCGCATGAGCGAAGGTGAAGTTTAAATTAAACAAACAATTATTAACTAATAGCGCGTGTCAACACGTGAGATACTTGTACTACTACTACTACTACTTAATCAGCCGGTTTGTCGTACCTGAGAATTTATTACCGAAGTACCCACGTCCACACCACACAAACTGCAGAACTGAAGTTGCCAATGTCAATATACACAACCACTCTTATCAGGATGTGCGAATTGGTGCAGCCTTGACATATTTACATTAATAGTATAGGGAACCTAATTATCTTGCCTAATTTGTATAATACATGGAGTGCCATTTCATGGTCATAACTTCCGTAAAAACACGTAACCATCAATCATCAACAAATGATAATGCTGACTTGGCAATCAAACCTAGCAATCGTTTTTCCAATATTTTCTCAATATCACAGAAGCACGAAACTACGTAGAGTGCACAAATAAGAACACTGCAATCATTAAGACATTAACCACGTAACCAGTTAAAAACAATCATGTTCCATACATATTATATTTTGCAAAATGGACGCTGATGTTGAATATCACACCTAAAATATTCAAAATTCCATAGCGACGCAGCTGCCAATTCCTGCACAGTGTAACTACCTTCAGAAAATGTCACTGTTATCATACGTGAAGTACTTAAGTATTGAAGAAATCGTTAATAGAAGCAGAAGAAAATGGTATGGACTAATATTAACAGAAACAAAGAAAAACGGAAAAGGAACAGAACAGAGTCCCTATACAGGGTGACCTCTTTCAAAACCGAACATAGTAAAAGCATGGTTATTACGCTAACGATTCTTAAATCATGTCTAACATTGTTAATTGGGTCCGTGTTTTGCGATGTTGGTAATAAAGGTGCCAAACCATATCTCGCGTGGTTGTGGGTCAAAATACCGGATGTAATTACGAAGGGCGCCAGATCCAATGGTCCCGAAAGTGACACAACAGACGAATTTCTTTTATCGAATCACCCAAAAGCTGAAACGACTACAAAGCAAACCCATAAGACTACCAAATACGAAGTAAATTCTGGTTTATTAACTTCGTTAATCAAAACGACACAAGAGAAAATAATAGCATCAAAAAATTAATAACCTGTTATCACCTCAGAACAAAAAAAAACAGTTACTTGAAAAGTTCAATGTATAAACTAGCATATAAATAACGATACATCATTATAGTAATGTACTAACCGAGAAGATAATAAATAAATCAAAGTATGTTAATTTATTACATTAAAATGTTCAAGAATAAATAAAAAGCAAAATTACCAATTACAAACCTGAAAGGAAAACATAAAACGCAAGTACCTCGAATGGTAGTTATTCATCAGGTAAAATAAATTAACTATTTAGTCAGAATTTGAGGCATGCCAACGCCTGGCGGATAATTAAAGACCTTCAATAAGCAGGGGTTACAGTGAACATATGCTTGCAAATAATTCACAAATTAGCTGTATATTTGAAATCCCTCAAAACGGACGTAGTTCAAACCCAACGCAAGAAAAGTTTACTTAAAATATGAAAATTGAAATGTTACTAAGTTTATTTACATTGCAAATGTCAAAAGTTGAAGCAATTTATTTAAAATGCGGTAAATAAGTACTGATTCGTGGTATAACTTAAATTTGGGTAAGTACAACATTAAGCTAATCCGCCTTCAATACGAAGAAATTATTTTAGGTTACACAACAAATCGATAAGAAAAATCGATTTAAAATCTCCAAATTCAAATAATCAACGAGCGCTAATTATAGCAAGTTTTAGGGTGACACACACAATTACACCGTGTAGTACAGTTAAACAAAAAGTACATGCGACAGTTCAACGGAAAATATACTGATCTCACCTTCCGTCAGTGCAAAAATAGCGTAATATTGAATTTTAAACACCAAAATGTCAGGAATGCTTCAGGTAAATACGATTAATTCTGTGACGTAGCAACGGCTAACCTCGTTTTGTTTCAAGTTTTTGCACCCTTTAGGAACGCTAGCTAAATTATTCAAATCTCGATAGATCTGGGACTTTGGAAACACATTGAACTTCTCGGGAAAGGTCTATTCTTGACGAACCCCAGTTTCTACGACGCTGCTGCTCCTAGTGTTTATGGAATCCTACCTTTTTTAAAGAAGTGCTCCGCTGTTGGTTGGCACACTAGAAGGACGCCACTGCACATATTTCCTTGGATATGGCTTGCTGGTTCTAATTCTTCTACCGAGGGATAGCTGTAGGCCTCCTCTCCATGCAGCACAAAAAGATCTGCCTGCCGATGTCCGGAACTGCCTCAAAATCGTCACCGACGTAGGCTCACACTCAAAGACGCACCAGGTGGTAACTTTCTGGCCTAATTGCACTATCTTGGGAGCTCCTACATTTGGAAAAATTACACCCACAAATGCGCGGAAACTTGGTGAATAACTGGCTTCAGAAGTGAGTTTTTATTCACAATTTAATACAATAAATGTGGAGCTCAACTTGCCTCCAACACAAAAAATTTAAGCTTGTTTGATTGATAATGATAATTGACTGTCTCGTAACTAAGCAACTACATTTACAATTGTTTAAAAGAAATTAGATTTGATTACATGTTTGAACTTATGTACTACAGTTTTGATGTCATGTCTTTGCATTTTCAATAAATTGTTCTTTTCTTGTGATAAATGTCACGACACTTTGCTCTGCTGTTAATTTTCACTTTGGTTTATAATGCACTGATACACTTGAGTTCTTTTAGCATCTCACGAATTGTCTTTCGATCGGTTGCTTTACATTTTCACATTGCTCTATTGCAATTATTGGTTTGCTAGCACTGCTTTCGCTTACACAGCGGCTGTGTGAAGACACTAACAAGTCTACCTTGAAAAATAGCAGAAATGTGCATGCAGTAGATCAAGTAAAACAGCACGATTACTTGAAAAGTTGTGATCTTTGGAGAAATGGGATGCCGTAGCCAAACGTGGACCGCGAAATATCTAATAAGCACCTTTGAACGGTTCTGAATTTGAGTCTGTTGAAGAAACATTTGCAACACAATACAAAGCATATTGCAACGATCAGACTCCAAGCACTTGTTTGGAATATTAAACTTATCCCCTTTACATTAGAAACTCTCACTGGCTGAGGAGTCATCCACACGCTGGTGTCTTGAAAGAGGCATTCGCTTACATCGTACTCCTGTTGGATATTAAAACTCTCCCCATTAACCGAACTATTTCAAATATTGTACAAAAATGGACTTTCTTGCTATGTCACTGGAGGTGAAGATACCTACAGGCACTTCCACCTTTAAATCGCATCCTTCTAGCATATTGATTCTGTTGTAGAAACTTATGTTGACATCATTGCTGCAATATTGAACAAAACGAATTTCACTGCGCTTTAAGCATTTGCTCTCCTTATTAAAGGGATTCGATATGTGTAATTTTAAAGACGTCTGAACCTCATTTACCACTAAATTTACATTTGTGATATCAAAACTCCATAAAATTGCCATGATCTTATTTAAATTGCCACTCTTAGATGTTACGATGAGATATTTTCCACATGGGCCGTTACTTTAACTCTATATCGAAGTATTCTGTAGCTTCATAATGGTTTTATTCAATGAAATATCTGCATTTGTAAAAATGACAATTATTGTGCAGTTGCAGTGACAATTCCACTGGTCGTTCAAGAATAATCAGAATACGCGGATTGGAAATTTCTTCCGGAAATACAATAGCATCTTCATAAATAAACTGTACGGTGCTGTTGGGTTTAAATAATTTGTTGGTAAGTGTTACTAAGCAGTTGCAAAGCTCAAAATTAGTCTCTGGCAATTTTAATAACGCCTGACAAAGTAAGCAGCAGTTTGTAGATAGTAACAGTGTGAATGCAATAGATTGAAACTGATAGGCAACTTAATGTAAATATCTACGGGCGAAAGCTGTTTCTATTCGCGTTATTACATAAAAATATATGTAAAAATACGCACTATTCATATAAAAAGACTGTACGCTACACGCATGAAAGCACGTTAAATAGTGCGTTAATGTTCAGCGGTTGGCGCAAAGTCAAACACCGATAGTGCGAAATGTATTTCAATTTCGCGCACAAATACTCTCAAGACGAAGCTATCCATTCTCTACCGCGCTTGTTGCAATTTTAGAATTCAGCTGACGCATACGTTGAGTGCGTACGAAGAATGCGTGACTCAGTGCAGACCTCAAGCTGCGCGTTTTCCCAGGTATCGCAAGATTGCATCATTCGCTATTAAGCTTCCGGTTTCCTCAATATCACTGGTTCGGACAGTAAATGGAAGTAGTTGATTAAACTAACCTGGCTTTAATACTTCTACCAGAGAAGCCGGGTCCAGAGCTGCGTGCTTCTTTGAGATCAAAATTGCAGCTTCTGGCTATGTTACTGGGACACCTCAGGGTTGCTTTCAAAATGATGATTTGCTCTCGAAAACTGCACCCCAGCTTGAGATTTAACGGGCATTGGCTGCTTGATAACGCAAATCTACACAGGCACTTTATAAGGCACTTTTAAAGTCGTTAAAGTGGCAATTCTGTGAGTTGCTCTTCAATCTATCACATTATGACCCAATTTAAAATAGTTATGAAAAATTATATATAACACCACAAAAATATTTGACTTTTTGTTTTTGAATAATCTTGAAAAACCGAACTTTTGGATTTCTAATTTTATTTTTTCTGGTGCTAATATTAAAGTTACACCGTAACTGGAAAAACTTCTTTATAACAACTATTACGTTATCAAATTTTTATCCGACCTTTCGTCTTCGAGCAACCTTTGGATTTCGGGCTCAACGCTCTGATCGCTGACTCAAGTCGAATAAATCCCCGCTGGCCCTCACGACGCCCTTGCAGTTATTCATAAATGCAACGTTGCGATCCGCTGGCTTCATTCTATTTTTAACCACACTGCTGGGAATTCCCTGTCTCTTGCAAATTCAATTCCACCCGCGAGACACTTATAGTGCGTACCAACTTAATTAATAGATACTGATAAATACGGTTCAGCATTATTACTAGCAGTACAGTTGATAAATAGACCATTTGGCTCATATATCACACCTAAATAAAAACAATAATTTTGCCCTAAGTATGTATTTCAAGTACTGTTAGAGAAAAAAAAAGTAATATAAAGTAAACAGTATATTTCTAGTACATCAAATAACTACCGAATGCACAAATAAAAGAAAATTATTGATAAAAAACAAAAGAAAAATTCAAAAGGAAAGTAGACTAGCTCTCATGGTACTCCTTGAAGCAGGGGTCCATACATAAGCCAATACTCTATCCGCTTTTGTCCTTACAATCTTCGCAGGCAAAAAAGTTTTACTTCTCTTTCTTTTTTGTAGAGCAAATACGACATCTTCTTTTCTCAGTTTTTTATGGTAATGGTTCTTTATTTTTGGCGTTTTGTTTTTAGGTGGAATAACCGCACCCACTGCTATCTTTTAGCTGTTTTTTCTGGGATTAACTGTATTGTATATGTAAGTACTATACCATAGGCAAACGTCTACTAAGTAAAAAAAAACTTTAGATACCATCGAATTGTTTTTCTAGGTGTGGTATAATAGGAGATTGTAACGTCCTGCTGTGACGTTAGCCCCGGTAGCTCTTTTATGCGTGGGGTCTGGCCTACTAACACATTCAAAGAAAAGTAGTTGAACGTAAACGTATATTGTTCCTCATATGTATTACAAAAATAAAAATAAAATATGTTGGCTTAATGTAACAAAACTGTACAATAATTATTTCCTTCTGCGGATGTTTTTACGCCTAATAGCGGCAGCAACCCCTCACTCCTTCGTAACGGCTCGTGGAGTTTGCTAGTTTCGCCTAGAGGCGCGGACGTCTGGCTTCTCGCTGAATCTCGCAGAAATGGTCGCCGGTTCTGCAGGTAAACAGAAAATTAGTTTGCGTTAATAAAGGTCGTGTTGTGTGATAATTAAATTGTTATTACTTGGTAAATCTGAGTGCCCCAGTGTTTGTATTTTAACGGTGAGTTTCCCTCTGTTTGGGTTAGGATATTATATTTTGTAATGGATTCCAGCTTCTGACATCTGATATTGGAATTCGTTTTATAGCAAAATTTTGGAAGTCGGGGAGTTCACGTCGTGTACGATGTCCCAAATTTAAAGCTATCCCGAGCAGGAGGTTTCGGAAAAGCTACAGAGAAGATGGGCACTAGGCGAATACACGCTTCGTGGGCCGGGGGCGGACGCGGTTTGAACGAGTCATTGATGAACGCCAAGTTCAAACGAATTCTAGGTGGATGGTGGATGCTTGTCACAGATCAGCGCATAAGCATTTACCAGGGCAGGATAAGGGTGAGCTAGTCGCACGATCAGTGCCAAGCTAGGTCGGGGTTTCGGAAAGGGGTGTTATACGTGTCACTGGAAAGCAGCGCCTTGTGTACAACCCAGGTAGGTTCTTTTAGAAGAGGTTACTGGTTCAGCCGGACTCGAAGAGTTGTTTATTCTACCCGGAGCGCGTGCTTTTATACAGTTTTGGGGCCCGCGTTATCACAAATTTCGACTGGGGATTTTAATAGTGGGTAAACGGCTGCGTTGATGACGCGAGTTACGGGCCCTCGCACTGCGTAACCTCCCACTCAAAACGTGCACTAAAGATATCGGGCTAACATGTAGCGAAATGGTGGCATTCAAATTGGAATAAATAAAATTATTTATTAGTTAAAATTTTGCATCGGAGTTATCGTTACAAGACCATCTGGTCACTCCTATCAACTCCAGACATATTCCGGTTATAATCTATTACAGCAATTAGTTTTTTGTTTTCCACGCCCCTTTTATTAGTGCATTTCTCGGATTCATAAGTGTGAATGGTCGATATCAACATCACATCTCGTTTATCTTTCCATTTTAACACCAGAACATTTTTCATTCTTCTAAAGATTGTTTCCTCTCTTTTAAGTTTAGGACTGATAACAGGTTTTGGTCTCCCCAAGCTTCCAGGACTCGCCTGTCGTTCGACCTGCAAAACACTACTTTCGGTCTTGTAACGTAAATCACTATTACAAGTGTATATAGTACTTGTGGTAATTGAAATTACTCGTGGTAATTGAATAACTTTCTGGTAATTTAATGACTGATTTACTGACTTCGATTGAGTATTAAATCTCTAAAATGCAAAAATAAGGTAAGACCTTATTAAGTTGGACGTTAGGTAAATCGCAATAGGACATCTCTAGAGCAACAAAGGTATAATTTATGATTTCTTATAACTAGTCATATAACAGCTAGTTGTGCAGGAGCAAGAATATATTTGAAGCAGCCGCGTATGTTTGTAGATGGTAGATGGCATGTGCATGTGCTGTGCTTTATGTAGCGTAGGCTGTGCAGAATGTAGCACTGTAACTTGCTAATAATTATTGTGTAAGAAGCGGAAACTGCGTCTGCTCTAAGTACAGCTTACAGAGTAAAGTACGGTAAAAATAAAATTTAAATGATTTTATAAGAATGGTCAGCAACTAGCTTTACTAATTTAAATTTCTCTAAAACGATGTATTAGCACCGTGCCATTTAGATACTACTAAATATACTAAATATAAGACAACAATCCCTAGTGAAAGTAATTGAAAAAGTAATTTATGTTGTGGAATTACAATTACCAAGTAATTGATAATTGAATTACTATTTCATTTGAATAATTGAAAACTCCGATAAGTCAATTACTTCTTTAAAATAATTTGGCCAGCTCTGGGCACTATCCAGATTTTTTAATGTTGAAGAATATAATATTAATGCCCTTGAGGAATATTTGTTTAATCCTGGTATTGCGGTTTATTCAAAAGCTCTAGAAACGTTAAAAGTGAAGTATTGCCTGTGATAACTTATTTAGAAGGTTAATAATGTTACATTGTTTTCAGGAAAATTAAACGTAAGCATAGCAAACGCAGGTTAGTTTATGAAGATCAATTAGTGGTAGAAGACAATTAGGTATAGTTTAATCAATAATTTCTACCATGGGGGCTTGTTATATATTTTTATGCTATACACCTCACTGTGCTATTTAGTTTACTTAATTTAATTAGCTCGGGTAGATCAAAGACTATTTAAGCCTTTATGGTATTAATTTTTAATTCTAACAAATTTCCGTTTAGTTGAATTTATGTATAATATATGCCCTTTGATATAATATTATGGATTATTAAGTTTATTAATTTATTTAGCTCGAGCAGAATAATCATTCTCAAATCAGGTTAGGTTTCATGCATTATCAAAAATTATTTCACTTGAAAGTTGCTTAGTACAAAGAAACTTACTCTAAAAAAATATAACACTTCTACAACTGTCAATGTCAAAACCACGAAAGTGGAAAGTCAGTCGAGATAATATTTGTTACAATTCTTATCATTTTCAAAACATTGAAAATGTAAGCAGTTCCTTTAAATACCTTATTCACTTTATTATAACTTTTACTTTTAGATCCTTTTAGGAATACCTGTAGTTATTACTTCTCCAAGCACTTCAATCAGCCTCTTCGTTAAACCAAGCGTACTTCGTTCTGCTCACAAACGTTCTAAGACGCCCATACAAATACAGTCTCTTAACTCAGCACAGCAAGATCCCGGTCGACAAAAATTGCTTTCCCTTCAGCTGCACACCAACCCAAATATGTATGTAATTAACTACTGTTTAGGAACCAAACATAAATTTTAATCCTTTTAATTTAATTAGGCATGTATTTCACAAACATATATTGCATTCGGAAAATGCTTAACAAAGCGTCAGCAGTAATGTAATCAGTGCTCGAATGACCCGGTGAACAGCCTGCAATTCTGCACTCTGCAAGTTTGTTTATTATGAAATTAGACACGCACGTAGAAATAGGAGTTGAACTAGGGCAAATATTAAACTTTGTAAGCTAAGTCAGTATTTTTATGTATATAAATAGGAAAGAACTAGTCATTAAATTAATACAGCTTGAAATCTTGTTTCACTGTGTTCACGCTGCCCAACGGACCCCAGGTCTTTTGCTACATCATTTCGTGTGAGACCGCACGAGACCTGTAATTTGTCCAAAATAAATGCATACAGTCCATCACAAGTTCCACCCTGAACGTTTTGGTCCTTCGATCCTTTAAACGTTCCAGCCCCTAAAATTTGATCCTTCAAGCCTTTAAGCAATCCAGCCCCTAGCATTTGGTCCATTAATCCCTTAAAACGTGCCAGCCCTCTACGATCAAGACAGTTACCATGGCGCAGCAACGGGAGATTTTCAAAACCCAAGAAAAGTTAGCAGAATCCATTCGCAGGCAGTCCTGGCGAAGGAAATCGAGGAAGAACATCCTTATTTTAAAAACAAATTTTTTCAGCAAACCAAAGACGTTTACAACTAAGGGGTTGCTCTTCTCGACAAGTATGAAGAAAATCTAGCCACACTAGGAGAAAGCTCCCAGCAGCCAGCTGGACCAAAAGAGGACACAACCGCACGTGCTGAGAAGGAGGGACAGAGCCGAATAAGAAGTCTACAGATCAAGGTAAATTCACTCCAAAGCGACATTCAGGAAGTCTGTAATAGGTTGAATAAGGAATGCAGTAAAAGGTATTACGAATACAACATTAAGAACATCAAGGATGATTGGGATGACATCAGAGCTCTAAACGAGGAGATATTATCCCACGGTAGCTACGACGACAAGGAGTTCCACGAGACCAAGAAGATGGTCAACAAAATAATTGTGCTCCTGTACCAGCACATCCAGGATGAAGAGGTTCAAAGTGTCAAGGAAAACAGCCATGCGAATATAGTGTTACCTGCTCTCAAAATTCCAGTTTTTGAAGGGACCTACGAAGCATGCCCTAGCTTTCATGACATTTTCCAAAGAATTGTTCATGAAAACCCACGACTAAGTAAGGCGGAAAAAATGCAGTACTTAAAGTCGCAGTTACGAGGGGAAGCCAGCAAGTTAGTGCAACACCTGGAGGCAACTGAAGCCAATTACGAGTCTGCATGGTTCATTATAAGGAACAGATACGACAACACCAGGCCGCTACTCGCGAAGTATTTGGATGACATATTCAACCAAGCAACCCTGTCAAACGTATCTGCAGAGGGGATCAAGAAACTCCATTACACGACTGCAGAATGCCTAAGAGCAATTGAGAACTTAGGATTTGAAACGGCCAAATGGGGGCCTATCATCTGCCATATAGTGACACGAAAATTGGACAAGAAAACCAATAGACTATATGAGCAGTCATTAACGGCACCAAGAGAGGTGCAAAAATTCTAGCAGCTACTGAATTTCTTAGAAACAAGATTTCAGTCGCTGGAAGCTGTACAAAGACGGAACAAACTCGAACCCAGAAAACAAGGAATTGGGAAACCATGGGAAAGTCACCAGGATCGGTGGGCAGTGAAGACGTACCACACTGCTGACGTATCGTGCTTCCACTGCGTAGGATCACACAGCATTAAATCTTGCCCAAAATTTAGCAACCTAAATGTATCCGAACGTTGGGACTTCATAAAGAATAAAAAATTATGTTCAAATTGCTTCAAGCCTACAGGAAAATATAACTCCAGACACTTTTGCACAGGGAAATGCAAGGTATGTAATAACAGGCATTATTGGCTTTTGCACGAAGATTTTAGCAAACAACAGCAACAGCAGCTTCCCAAGACCACAACGGCAATTTCCAGTGCGACAGCAACCAATAAGAACGGAAACATTGTTGCAAGCCTAGTAGGAAGACAGCATCGCAACGTTTTGCTTGCAACTGCCCTAATTAAGGTCCGGCCATCCTCAGGAAGTTTGGAGTATCTCAGAGCCCTGATAGACTCCGGATCACAGGCATCATTTATCACAGAAGATGCAGCTCAAACGCTGGGTCTACCAGAAGAAAAGGTGAGAGTGCACATTTCTGGATTAGGCAAGAAAGGAGCAGGCACAGCCCGAGGACGATTAACTGTAAACCTACGTCCACGATTTCCAAGCAACTGCACAACCACATGTGAGATGCTGATACTGCCACAGTTAACCAAGTCACTTCCAGAAACACCAGTCGAAAACTATCAACTTCAGGACTGTAAGAATATGGTGTTGGCTGATCCACTATTTCAGAAACCTGGACCAATAGACGTTATCCTAGGAGCAGACATCTACAAGGAAATCATTGTGGAAGGAGTACGAAAATTCAACGGAGGCCTGTTAGCGCAAAACACGAAACTTGGGTGGATTATCACGGGGAATGCAACAGCACCATTAGAAGAAAGGAAAATTCTTAGCATGGTCGCATGTGCTGCAGAAAATGAACAACTCACAAAATTTTGGGAAATTGAAGTTGTACCAGAAAAGATGATGTCTAACGAAGACAAGGAATGCGAAGAATTCTACAACTGCAACCACCAGAGAAATGCTGATGGTACATATACAGTGAAAATTCCGTTCAAGGAACCAATAGAAAAGCTTGGGAATTCGAGAAAAAAGGCAATCGCACGGTTCCTTCAACTAGAGAAGCGATTAGAAGAAAATAAAGTTCTAGGTAAAGAATACAAAACCTTTATGAAGGAATACTTAGAACTGTGACATATAAAACGCGTTCAACCAGGAGCCAATATACGAAAAACCTACTTCATCCCTCATCAAGCAGTAGTAAAGGAAAACAGCACAACCACGAAATTAAGGGTAGTCTATGATGCTTCCTCGAAGACCACTACTGGACTTAGCTTAAACCAGCTAATGACTGCTGGACCAAGACTACAACAAGATTTGAAGCATATCCTGCTGAGGTGGAGAAAACACAAGTTTGTTTTTTCGGCAGATATTGAAAAGATGTATCGTCAGATTAAGATAGCCGAAGAAGATCAGGACCTCCAAAGGATAGTATGGCGGTTTTCTCCAGACGAACCTATTCAAGAATTTAAACTCACCACTGTAACTTATGGAACAACAGCAGCACCATACCTGGCAATCCGTACCCTTTTGCAGCTAGCCGAGGATGAAAGACAAATGTACCCAATGGTTTCAGAAGTAGCAACCAAGGACTTCTACGTGGATGATTTAATGTCGGGAACTGACTCCATAGAAGAAGCAAGGCATCTCCAAGTAAGTCTAATCAATATGTTAAAAAATGGAGGGTTTACCCTCAGAAAATGGGCAAGCAACAGCGCAGCTCTTGTTGAAGAATTGCCAGATAACCTACAGGACAAGAACTTACTCGAGATCGACGAAGGAGAAACAAGGAAAACCTTGGGAGTACACTGGAGCCCAAAGGCAGACGAATTTAAGTTTCGAGTCAGTCTTTGAGCTGATGCAAATCCTACAAAGAGGGTAATCTTGTCAGAAATATCCCGCTTGTTTGACCAATTGTAATAAAAGCCAAATTAATAATTCAACAACTTTGGTTACAACAGCAATCATGGGATCAACCAGTGGCCACAGAAATAATGAACGAGTGGAAGCAGTTTCAAGAAGAGTTACCATTGGTTGAAGGCATATCCATTCCAAGATGGTTAGGGTACCACAGCAGCATCCGGGAAATGGAGCTGCATGCATTCTGTGATGCGTCGGAAAAAGCTTACGGTGCTGTAATTTACAGCAGGGTAATGTCTAAAGACGGACGCATTCAAGTAAGTCTATTGACAGCCAAGTCAAAGGTTGCACCTATAAAGATGAAGAAAACGTTGCCAAGGCTGGAGTTATGTGCAGTATCGTTAGCAGCAAAAATGTTGAAGGAAGCTATTAGTGCACTGGACATCCCCAGCATCTCCATCTTCGCGTGGTTAGATTCCATGATAACCTTATCCTGGATAAAAGCAGGCCCGGAGAAATGGAAAACATTTGTTGCAAACAGGGTAACAGAAATATTGGAAGTAACCCCCAGCGGAAATTGGCATCATGTGCGCTCAGAGGACAATCCAGCAGACGCTGTATCCCGAGGGTTCACTCCTGTCAAACTACAGCATCATCTAGTGTGGTGGAGCGGCCCGCAATGGTTACGAACTAATTCTTTGCCATTTACGGAAACAACTATTCCCATAACAGCTACAGAAGAGGCACAAATTCACCAAGTCCAAGCGTTTATCGCATCAAAAGAAGAATTTGACATCTTATCCAAATATTCGTCACTGCAGAAGTTACTGCGGGTCACTGCATACTGTAACAGGTTTGCTCAAAAATGCAGAAGACAACCGTTTCCGACCGAATACCCTATGGCAGCAAAACTCAACAATTGCCTCATTCAAATCATCCGTATAGTGCAAGCACGCAGCTAGGCAACAGAGATTCAAACCTTGAAGAAAAACATCTCGGTTCACACAAAAAGTTTCTTGGCACCATTACGACCATTCATCGATGATGAAGGAACTCTTAGAGTGGGAGGGCGACTTCAAAATTTAATGTTGCCATATAATGAGAAACATCCTATTCTCATTCCCCATAATAGTCATCTAGCCCACCTAATAGTGAGAGACGTTCATCAGAAACTGCTACATGGAGGAAGTCAAGCTACAGCAGCATACATCCGAAGAAAATTCTGGATCATCAATGTGAAGAAAATAATACGCAAAGAAATTCACACCTGTATGAAATGTTTTGCATTCAGAAAACAACCGTTGCAGCAACTCATGGGCAATTTACTTGAGCCTAGAGTAACGCCGTCCCTGCCATTTTCTCACACTGGACTGGATTATGCAGGGCCGATACACATCAGAACCGCAAAAGGAAGAAGGAATCAGTCATACAAAAAATATATTGTCATCTTTGTATGTTTGGCTACCAAAGCAGTTCATTTGGAGGCTGTCAGTAATCTAACAACAAACGCCTTTTTGGCAGCCTTCAGAAGATTTACATCCAGAAGACGAACATGCCTTCATATCTATAGCGATAACGGAACCACATTTGTAGGAGCAAATAGAGTTCTGCAGAAGGACTTCAAGAAAACTGTAGGAGACTCTAGCGTTCAAGAAAAACTTACTCAAGAAGGAATCCAGTGGCACTTTATTCCACCGGCAGCTCCCCACTTCGGAGGAATCTGGGAAGCAGCGGTGAAGTCAACAAGTATCACATGAAAAGGATTGTAAGGAACAGTACCCTCACGTTTGAAGAACTATCAACCCTCCTGTACCAAATAGAGGCATGTCTCAATTCGCGACCACTTTGTCCATTAACCACATATCCTAACGATGTGGTAGCGTTGACCCCTGGCCATTTTCTAATTGGAAGGGAACTTATAACACCAAATGAACCACCATTAGAAGTACATTCAGAAACACTGACAAGATGGAAACTACTTCAAAAGTTGAAAAACGACTTTTGGAAAATATGGTCTAAGGAATACCTCTATCTGGGTTACAACGCAGAACGAAATGGACTTCGAAGAAAAAGAATTTGCAAGTAGGGGATCTAGTGTTACAAAAGGATGGAAACAATCCTCCCAATAGATGGCCTTTAGCAAGAGTGACAGAAGCGCATCCAGGTACAGATGGCATTGTCAGAGTTGCAACCGTTAAGACAAAGGGAAACACAATTCTCAAGCGTCCTATTACCAAGCTCGTTTCGTTACCAAGACAGGAGGCAGAGGAAGGAAGAAGAAAGCAAAGCAGGGGTAGTGGAGTGTCAACAGTAACAAAAACTATAACATTCTTACTTACGTTATGCACCATAATTTCGGCAACCAAGGGGTCGTATACAGTAAAGTATCCGTCACCTGGCCTATTCATTGAAGAACTTGGCCACGCAAAACTCTCGAGGGGAAACTTCAGGATCGAAGTAGCAGTGAACATCTCCAGCTTCCAAGTAGATGAAGAAGATATAAACAAGACAATCCAACAAATGGATACCTTATGCGACAAGGCACTGGTATTATCTGCAGAATCCCATTGCAAGGAATTAAATCATCACCTGAGAGAGCAGCAACGACAGATCATCTGGAATGTGAGAAGCATTTATAGTCAAGATGTCAGAACCAAGCGAGGATTATTAGGGCAGCTACTAACCTCAGTGTTTGGAGTCAACGATGAAGTGTACCATGACATCGAATCAGTGGAGAAAAATCAACTAGAATTAATACATTCATCTAATCATCAGACGAAGATCATGTTGTGAACTGCAGCAACTCTAAATGAGACTGAAGCCAGAATATCCCAGAAATTGGATAATTTTCGAAGAAAACTCAATGAAGGGTTGCTAGCAATCAATGAGATGGAACCTTGGTACAAGAAGACGGACGACAACAAGCTAAACATACATGTGTTTACATCATATCAGATGGCTACCAACTACTTACAAGAGATGGGTGAGAAGTACAAACAACTTCTAAATGTAAAATTTAAAAGGGCAGACATCATGCAATTTATTCCATCGTCACAATTTGACAGAATAATGACTAATGCAATGGTCAATCTTCCAGCAAACTTAGAGATTTTTACTACACCAACGCACAAGATGGAAGTTAGCATCAACAATAAATCAATCGAGATCTTCAGTTATTTTCACATAACTGAGAAGCGGGAATACAACTTAATAAAACCAACTCCAATTCCAGTAAAGAAGGGAAATGGAACCTACGCATCGCTGAACTTGCCAATGGAGTTCTTAGCTATCAACTACAACGAACAAACCTATTTTGAAATCCAAGAGGACAAGTTAAAAGTGATCGAGCCAATAGGAAAACATCTTTACATATGCAGGCCATCCGCAGTTCGAAGTATTGAAGACAATCCTAATTGCATCATTGACGAGATCTATCAGCGATTGAACAAGATCAAATGTTTGGTTCATCAGTTTACAGTTAAGACACTGGTATGGAAGAAACTGTACGCAGCCAATACATGGTTATTTATTCCCAATCAACCCACAACAGCAGCAGTACAATGCAGCGGGAATCGAGAAGATGTAAAGATTCAAGATGTTGGAATAATACAAATATCCCCAGATTGTACTATATACACAAAACGGACTATTTTGCATACTCAGCTATTCACTACTATTCCTGTCGTAGCTGGGTTCAACAAACCAATGCAAGTAATTATTAACACTACTTTGCAGAATTCAAGCAGCCACCCTCAATTGCAAATGGAGGAACCTGTGTTGCTACCGTCCGATCATTTTCAACGCCTACAAGAAGAAGAAGATGAGTTGCAGTTACATCAGGACTATCGATTTTGGCACCATCGACATACCATCACGGTGAACACCGGTACTACAATCTGTATTTTAGTATCAGGTTGTATCATCTGGACATTATGGAAATACTGGAGAAAGAACAGGAGACCGCAGCCACGGCCAAAATCAGACCCGTCGGAAGGCTTCAGGTTACAACCACTGCCACCAGACGAGGAAGATGGAGAGACAGAATCAGCCACACCTTCCCGGCCCATCGTCGCTCGGTAAAATGTTTAGGAACCAAACATAAATTTTAATCCTTTTAATTTAATTAGGCGTGTATTTTACAAACATATATTGTATACGGAAAATGCTTAACAAAGCGTCAGCAGTAATGTAATCAGTGCTCGAATGACCCGGTGAACAGCCTGCAATTCTGCACTCTGCAAGTTTGTTTATTATAAAATTAGACACGCACGTAGAAATAGAAGTTGAACTAGGGCAAATATCAAACTTTGTAAGCTAAGTCAGTATTTTTATGTATATAAATAGGAAAGAACTAGTCATTAAATTAATACAGCTTGAAATCTTGTTTCACTGTGTTCACGCTGCCCAACGGATCCCAGGTCTTTTGCTACATCATCTCGTGTGAGACCGCACTAGACCGTTGGTTTGCACCCTTTTTAATTCCTGCACCCCTAAGACATATCCTGTAATTTTTCCAAAATAAATTCATACAGTCTATTACAAGCTCCACCCTGAACAACTACCAATGCCAATGACAGGATACTTCTTACTTCCATCAAGAATCTCGACAAGGGCCACCACCAGCGACTGCAATACTTTTCATTCAAATCTCACAAGTTGTTTACAACTTCCAACAAGAAGTTCGTGAGGTTCACCACTAATAGATGCAATGCCTTTTATTCAAATCTAGGAGTTCATAAAAAACAAAAGAAACCCATTTTGGAGGTATTCAACTGGAACTTATCTCACATCGATACACATTAAAAATGTAATAATAATGTAAAGTTAAAAAAATCGTTAGAACCGTTTTTGTAAAAATCGAAAAAAACTGAAAATCACAAGAGTAAACACCATACTTCCGGTTATGTGACTTTTTTCAAAAGCTTGCTGTCGCATCTAGATAGTACACAAAACTTATATGTGACGTTTCAACGTCGTACCTCTTTTCGTTTTTGAGATATTCTGTTCACACACACACACACGCAAGCAGACAGACCAATAAACAAAAACATGTTTTTTGGGATCAGGGGACTCTAAAACGTGAAGATCTGTTGAAAACTCAATTTAGAAGTTTTGGGGTGTATCCAATACTTCCTTTGTCAAAACAGTTAAAATTTGAATGTAATATCGAATTCAACAACTTGATCTAATTGCAGATTAATTGTACAAGATGTTGAGAAGATTCATAATAGTAGTACGTATTATTAATTAATGATCTGCCATGCAGTAGGACTTAAACATAAACAATACTAATAAAGATGTGAAAAAATTAAAAACTCTTCTTTATTTCTATCCCTTGTAATTTTTTCAGATTTTGATAATTTTATGCCAGACATGGAATTGCCAAGTTCATTTTCAATGCATTAACAAATTATGGTAAATTGCAACTTCTGTAATGTTTTCAAAACTTCTAGCAAATACTCCAACAAAACGAAAATAATACGCATGATCAATTCATTAAAGTATATGAAATTTCACATATTTTGGCAAAAATTATTATTAAGTAAACTGAGTACAAATGCTACAATATTGATATCATAACTATGCTACCGCTACAGTTTAAACACATCATCCCCTGGTTTATGCTCCAATATGAAGGTGAATAACCTTCTAGAATGTCGATATGCCAAACAGCAATTTGCTGTTTCTTGAACAGTGTGAGGCTACAATAGGGTGACCAGATTTGTAAAATAAAAAAACGGGACAGAAGACGTTTTGGCGGTGTAATAGTAGATATTTATTATATAAGACAATAAAGTTGAATATTATCCAAGAGTGCATCGCTTAACTTCGAGACGTTAATGATTTAACAGCGGATAATGATAACTTTATAGGTACACCATACACCTTACTATTTGATTAATCATTGCAACTATACTCTATAAACTACATTACACAGTACCAGTGGATGTGAAAGAAGAAGCTTCTTGGGTTTTATATTTTTCAGATCCATTAATTTTGGTTTCGTCCGAAGGAAATTATAGAAATCACTGCATGAAAATTTTTAAAAATGAGTTTTATATACTATTATTGCTTCAATTTTCTTTATGAGGAAGCGATTCTTCTCATCTGTCCATAACGCATTTGTAATCGAAAATATTCTTTCTACCGCTGTACTTGTTCCTGGAATAGCAAGAGTAGATTCAAGAACCATTAGAATATTTCTAAAACAAATTTTTTCACTATCCAGAAACTTTACTGTCTCTAGCCATTTTTCTTCAACCCTTGAAGAATTCTTATTTCGTTCGGCAAGTCTAGCATTTATTACGTTTACTAACAAAGTTAAATTAATCAAAAAGTCTATCTTCATCCAAACTATCAATATATTTGTTAGTTTGTAATAAATATTTTAATGTTTCCTTCATTTCAGCCCAAGTAGGACAGTGCATTATTTGAATCCAGTGGTTCTAAATTGTCACCCATTATAAAATTGGTCCACTTTTTTTAAGATTTTACAGCTATATAAACCATTTTCTCTAGATCTAGTAAAAGGCTTGACAACTTTGAGGTTTGAAAATTGTGGTTCCTCCTGTTTTTAATTTTATTGCACAACATTTCTAATTCTTCAGCATAGGTCCTGAAATAGTGTCTCCTTCTATCCTTGTTATGATGTCACAGCTAACTTTTAACTGGCTATTTAAAAAGTATAACGATACTATGGAAGCAGGATCATTAAAAAAAAGTACTTAAAATTGAGATAAAAAGTAGGACTTTAATGTTGGAAATATGTCTATAATTCTAGTGATTGCTCGTTGAAAGGATAATCATCGAGTTTTTACACTTCCAAGAACTTGTTTGTACTCAAAGCTTACAAAAAAAAATATAGTAAAAGTTAAAAAATTACAAGCCTTTCAATTCTCCCACTTGTACTGTATATATGTGAAAGTATTGAAAAATTTAGTAACAGTCGCTTCTATGTCTACATGTAGAAGATCAGCACTTGTTTGTATGGCATTGCATAAAATGTACGCAGTACATCCTATTCCACATACATTCATTTTGAGGTTACTATTCAGAATGGCATATAGATTGTTGGTTCATTTTCTTCCACCTCCGCCAAGATTAGTGTTGCAATTATCACCACACAAAGCAATCACTTTTTCTAATAGTTTATATTTTTGCAACACATTCATTATATAATTTATTAATATATCAGCCGTTTCTCCCTTTAAACTTTGCATCTCCAGAACTGTTATTTGAATACCTGTAGTTGGAGTAAAATATCGAACTAGTATAGGCACTAATTTTATAATTTTATCGTTTGATGTATCCATCATAAGTGTTATATATCTCACCGACTTCAACTTTTCTTCTTTCAATGCAAAAGGGGGCAATACATTTACTACAATTGATTCGCATTTGGTACGCGAGCAGAAGAATTTTTTTTATGCAGCTCTTTAATTAAATACGATGTACAATCCATGGATCTGAATGAAAGGTTATGCTTAATTGTGTGAAAGCCTTCTTCTGCCGCAATGAGTTTACTCTCGTCTGTTAAACCAGCTGGTGTATTTTTTATGAAAAAAGATCTCACTTTTTCGCTGCAAGTTGCACTAGATACAGCCAATAAACGTTTCTTCTTTTGCAAATGTTGTTTTATATCTGCACGCCCTCCATGTTCGATGGAAAACAATGATTTGCATACAGTCCATTCGAGTTTTCCTATTTCACAAGAATCTTTTAAAAACGGAAATTCAGTTTTTAAGCTTTGCGTGAAAACTCATCTCTTCGGCATTTTATTGGATTTTTTTACTAAATACTAAAATAAATTGAAAATAGTTATTTAGGCGACAAGTGTTAGAAGTGCAACTTTTTTTCCACAGGCGTGAAAAATTTCATTAAACATTCAAATCCAAGCCTATTTTGTATAGAATTGTATTTCCCTTCATTTTAGTCAAGTGCGTTGGTCAGTTCTGGTAACTAAGGAAACGTCTATTTAACATCGTTCATTCCTAAATTAAAAGCAAAGTGTCACTTGTTTTCACTGAGTGTAAAAAAGTGGCAATTCACACACCGAAATTAATTTTAAAAAAAAGCCTACTTTTTTAAATGAAATTTTCAAAAATATATATATAAATAATAACACTACACTTTTACACTCGACACATAATTATATTCGGTATACAGATTAATCTAACTTACATGACAGTACATACTGCAGGCACAATCTAAACTACTCAAAACGAAAAAGGAGCCACTTCTTCATAAGCCTATATTTCACGTAGTTTGTAATTGAACGAAAATACTATTATAAGATGACAATGTGTACCTACACATCAGCCTTGCCGATATAAACAAAATTTAAACATGGCGAATGGATTATTGAGAGGAAAATTTTTTTATTTCAATAAGTCGATTAATTAATTAATTTTTTTAACATTTTTAAATAAGACATTATCTTAAAACTATTCTTAATAGTGAGTGTGCCCTCCTCTGGCTCTGATAACTTCAGCGCAACGACGGGGCATACTCTTGATCAAGTTTCTGATCATCTCCTGGGGCAGTTGTTCCTATTCTTGAATAAGAATGTCTTGAAGTCGAATGGTTTCTATAGGCTGCCGTTCCAATAATCTTCGTCCCAATGTATCCCATAGGTGTTCTATGGGATGGAGAACTGGGCTGTTAGCCGGCTATTCCATAACTTCAATATTATGATCATTTAAAACAGTTGTCACTATCCTAGCCACGTGTGGTCTGGCATTATCCTGCTGTAGAATAAAGTCTGTTCCCATATTATCCGCAAAAGGAATTATGTGTGGTTCTATAATCTCCCTTAAATAACGTAATGCGGTCAGGGAACCGTTTGCAATGACGACAAGGTCGGTGCGCCCATTTAAACATATGCCAGCCCATACCATAATAGACCTTCCGCCAAAGTGATCAGTTTCTTGTACAGCTGAGTCCAAATATCTCTCATTGGCTCGTCGCCATACCCGAACACGTCCAACGTTGTGGTGTAAACAGAATCTAGACTCCATTGTGGTACTGTCGAATGACGATGTACTTCGGCAAACATTCTTCGAGCTCTGCGATGTGCTGCTGTTAAACGAGGTACTCTAACCGGCCTTCTAGCATGCAACTGACATTGATGAAGTCTATTACGAACTGTTTGATCAGAAATTCTGGTCCCCGTTGTTGCTGCTAACTGATTTTGAAGTGCTCGTGCGGTATTGGTTCGTTCCCTAATCGCCCACAGACGTAATAAGCGGTCTTCTCGAGCTGTTGTGGCCCTTTGACGTTGAGGATAGAGTCTTCTTCTGACAATGCCATTAATTAAATGCCGATTCCATGCTCTATTTATAGCGGCGCGACTCACATTCATAATTTCTGCTACGTATCTTCTGGAATAACCTTCGTCAATTAACGTTACGGCCCTAGCGATTTCAATTTCATTTAGGTATACTCTACGACGTACTCTTCTACCTAACACATCGATATTCATGTTTTCACTGTAAAGTTTACATATTAGAATGATAAAACACGCTCAACTTTAATATGCTCTGATAATCAATTGTTGACATTAAAATGTTGACAAGTTTTCTGAGCAGAATAATGAAACAAAAGAAGAAATGTTGTTTACACCGGCAAGGCTGATGTATACTCATTGTCATCGTATAATAGTATTTTCGTTCAACTACAAGCTACGTGAAATATCAGCTTATGAAGAAGTGGCTCCTTTTTTGTTTTGAGTAGTTTATTTACTTATAGATTGTGCTGCAGGTGTAAGCGCAAAACACGACTTCCACCTGTTCTGTGATTGGTCAGCCTTTCAACCATTTTCGGCGTTTGAATAAGCCACAAACTTCCGTGAGTATGATTACATGCACCAGAAACGGTAGGTAATATGTATATCAAAAAACGGGACAATTCGCGTCCCGTTTTGAGTTTTTCGGGACAACGGACACCAAGCTAAAAAAGGGACAATCCCGTTAAAAACGTGACGTATGGTCACCCTAGGCTACAGAGAAGAGAACATAAAGTTATACAAGTGGCAAAAATAGTTAATTTCATTAAATTCATTTTTATTTCAAGTAGATAACATGTTGAACAGCCCTCGTATGTGTTGTAAAGTTATTGTAGCGGTAAAAATTATAATGACTCAAAACTGATGTGCCTGAACTAATCTATAAATTGTTACCGTGTACTTATTAGCACATAATTAACGTTTAAAACCATTTTAAAAATTTAAATTTCGTCTAGCAAATTACAGAAAATCGTTTTTATACTTTTTTTTAGCGATAACGGTTGCAGATACGAAAAAACTGCAAGAGAACAAAAAGATTCTAAACAAAACAGAAAACTCAATTTGTATTTTAGAATCTAACAGCGGCGCACCGCAAAAAAGTTCAGGGGGAGAAAAGGAAGCATGACTCCTGAAAAAATATCTCCCTGTAGATTCTCACAACCATTTGATATGCTCAATGATGTAAGCCCTGCAGCGTAACCTGTATTCCAAATTTGAGCTAAATATCTCAAAAACTGCAGGAGCTATAAAGGAAAAAGTTAAAAGTTAAAAAGAATTAACCGGAAGTCGACCTCGGAAAAGAAATCCGATTTCCGGTTTCTATATAATTTTTGGAATCTACTCTGCAAGCTGAGTCAAATGATATATATCTCGTCCTCCTAAAATATATCTCTATTTTCTTGCTTCTCAGTTAATAATAACAAGTTAACAAGGTGAGGCACGTAGCTCTAACATGGAAAAATGCAAACGTAAAATAAAGAAGCATGTACAGAAGTCTTTCTACCTCAGGAGTTTATTTTCGTCAATTTCCTTGTATGCGATTCAAATAAGTTTATGGATAGTTATTTACAAATCAAGTCATGAAAGTTCGTTTACTGGACGAAGGACCATATAGTACAAGGCTGTAAGCCCAAGTACTTTTAAGCTCCTGCGT
Source organism: Agriotes lineatus (assembly GCA_940337035.1). Lineage (NCBI taxonomy): Eukaryota > Metazoa > Arthropoda > Insecta > Coleoptera > Elateridae > Agriotes > Agriotes lineatus. Next base: position 21,716 of record CALNHX010004525.1, on the reverse strand, counting down.
CCAGTAGAATAACTTTCATGGCATGGAATGTATAAAATTTTACCTGAAATAGCCAATAAAGTCCAACTAAAGTATAAAACCGATTCATAACCTTGAGATTTTGAAAAAGTCATTTTGACAATCATTTAAAAAACTAGTGGTCAGGTCTGTTAAAGGACATAAGGTTTCTAAAAAGTTCACCATTACACGACTAGTGCAGTAATAGCAGTCAGGTAAAAATATTACTGTACTAGTCGTGTAATGGTTAACTTTCTAGACTCAAAATAGCCTTGAAAGTATGACTGGCTTGAAGTTTTCAGGTCAATAAAATTATCAAACACAATTTCTTATAGATAAACTTATATTAACACTAATTTATCGGTGCAACTAAAAACGCGAACGTAACCACTGCTGAGACATCGCTTTGTGCTCTTTAAGGATATTTGAGGCAATTCAAACCTCACAGTTATCAGAGCCAAAGAATTGAGAAATTGCAGTAGGCTAAGCACTAAATTTCGGTGGTCCCTGAAGTCACTAATGTGATACTAATCGGCTTTTTCCTCAACATCCTGAGACTCTACTACTGAGCTGTATAATATATGTATGTAGTAGAACGCGTTGGCCAGCCTACGTCTGGCCCTGCCAGCGTAAAGAAACGGTTCACAATAAAAATGCTTGCTTAAGCTGGTAGCCAGCCTACGTCCGGCCCTGCCAGCGTTAACAATACAAATGCTTGCTGTTGACGGTCTCGCCACTTGTGCTTACGATCGGCATGTGCGCGCGCCAGTGCTTACGGTCGGACGGCGACCGGCGGCCGGCGGCATTAGCTCTTATAATATAAGATAATCGATAACCCCATTTTACCTTGCGGTGTCGAGTCTGGTGCTTTATGTACTTGCATCTGGCGGTACAACGCTCAACTTGCCCCGGATTCGGGTTACAAAGTTGGAGCGCGCTTTTTGTGCTTGCACAGCAACCATTGTGTGAGCTGTGTGTGTGTCATGTTGACCTTGTTACTCTATCTCTTAGGTCTGTGGTTCTGAGTAGAGCACAGTTAATTTGGTGCCCAACTGTGAATGGTCTCACCGAGCCCGATTCAAATCGCACGGCTGCGGAAAATTTCGGCCCTCACGGGATTCGAACCGAGGACTTGCTTAATGCATCTGCGCTACTCGGCTGATGCTGTATAATATATACAAAACTTATTATGCCTAAAGTAAGGTATCAATATGAACAAACTAAAACAAAAGTAATTAGTGGAGTACATCTAAATTTGCATTTTATTGGAAGTTTGGAGAAGTTTTTCCCTTTAATCCCAGATTTGTCTTGATTGAGGGGAACATATAAACTTCCCGGCTTTCTTCGGTGTTCTTGTTCGAAAGCGTGGACTCGAAGAATATAAAGCAGCGATATGTGAGCGAAAAGTTAACTTCTTATGCATTTTAAAGGCAATAAACGGAACTCCCGGGCGTTAGTAATACTCAATAAATATTTACGATGTGTAAAACATATGAACGCGCAGTAAATAAGTTATTAAATATCATCTTTAAAGCCGTTGTATACATAACTTTACACATAACAACTGGTACGTACAAACATGTGCATACACTCCGCATTTCAAAATAACATAACTAAAGCTACAGAAACTTATCTTATAAATACTACTTTAATTTTTTTTATAGCAGTTTGTATTTCAAGTTCCCTAAATATAGCTGAAAATATTACCATTCTTCAAGCACTAAAATTGGGTTGCCATCCTATGAAAAATGTGCGCTTCTTTCTTATTTTACGAGCGCTCGAGTTTGGCATTATTAACTTGAAGTTTACAAATTCCCTGTCAGTTTTAATAATTACAGTGGACTACCCAATTTGTTTACTCAGGGAAAAAGGATCGACTTTTGCTTAATTAATTTAAAAATAGCCCTGCTAACGGAATTAGTTAAATTACGGCTACCCGACGCCCTCGTCTACTTAAAAACTCTCCGAAGTTAAAAAGCTGGGGGACAGGTCCCTTGATAACTTTGTTAATTGAAGGGAAAACATATTTGAAATTGTCCTTTAAGACCGCTCTACAAGTCTTCATTGCATTATTTAGACAACTTTAATAATTATTACTGTAAATACAAACAATGAAACTATATGAATAAGTTTTCTTATAAACATGACAATCAGAAGAAACTCCAGGGTGTAATAAAATATGATCGACTTTATAATAAGCACTGGTTGTTCTCACCTTTAACAGTCATTTATATACTAAGGCATAATCAATAGATCATAGCACAAAGAAATGTTTAAAGCCGACGCGAAGCCCCTCACCACCTCTTCGTTACCTTGAAAGACTTGACAAGGCCGCGCTTCGGGTGGACATGCTATCCAGTTCCAGAATTTGAATTTGCCGCCAAAATGACGTCATTTCCTGGTCCAGAACCCCATTGTTTATCTACTAAATTAAGCATCCGAGTTTTCCGGCTTATATTGTTTTGTCCTGCTGATCTATTAAATGTTGCCATTTTCGCCCCAATGCTCTTTTTCAGTCAGTAAATGCGGGTACTTATTTACTATCGCCCCCTTGATAAATTTCTTAGCTTCTTTCTCTAGTTACGATTAGTTTCTAGTGGTACTAATAAAATAATTTAAGCTTATTTAATGTATGTATGTATATATATAAAAGTTTTGAATTAATCTCTTTCATTAAAATGTGTTCACTCAATGTTAATGTAATTGACGAATAGTTTAAATACATGTCCAGTCTTTTTACATATATATATATATATGTTTAACTATGAAAATTTATTAGATCAGCTGGTTTGTTTAGATCGATAGACCAGTAGATCCTTGTTGATAGAAATCCACATTCCCAATTAAGTATTTTTCGAAGTGTTTCTCCTTTGATTGTTATTAGTCTCCATACTCAGAGCGTGGTCATCGCACTGAAATCACTTCTCATGATAAATATTTTTTTCTTATTTTTTAGGAAATCCAAATAATGACTGTTCTTCAGTGAATGAAGATAGTTTTTTAGTACTTGCAGCAGCAGCTTGAATTTCTTTACTTTTATATTTAATTCCTTTATAATAAAGAATACTTTGTTTGATTTTATAATGGCACTTCCTCTTTTAGAGATATATTGGGGATGTGTAGTGTGACACCTTAAACCTTCTGAATTTGATAAAGGATTCGTTGCTTAAGTATATTTCGATAACACACGTATTATTTGTTTAATTTCAACTGATACGTGTAATTCTCATTGCCATTGCAGTAAGCCTTTGGAATTCCATACCATAATTCTACGAATGTTAGGTGGGCTATATAATTGCTTAGCACAATTGCTAATTGGCGTTGAAGTTGTTAAATGTTAAGAAACATTTTATTTCTGTCTTGGTCTGCTTTTTTCCATTCATTACATAAAATTTCTTCATTATCTGATCTTGTATAGTTTCCTTGAAACAATGCAGATGATAGATGATAACATCCCATATCGAATCGTTTTTATCTAAACACCGCCATCCCTGTAAACTACTGGTGCCAAGAACTCACAGACACAGAATTAGCAATTGAAAAATGTACACATAAAACAACGACAGAAGATAACACGGAAACTGAGAAAATGTAAAAAAGTCAGCTTTAGAGGAAGCATAGAAATATTTTAAAGGCATAATAATAAAAGCGGCAAAAGATAGTTGTAATATAGTTAGAAAGAGAAGGGAAAATGCAAGCGACGTGGAACGTGGAGGTAAAGGAAAAGAAGTAGCTACGGACACAGTATCTTAATTCAAGAATATATAAAATATACGAGAAATTAAAAAAAGATAAAGAAAGGAAACGTTAATACAGGCGAAAACAACAAATATTCGGAAGGCAGATGAACCATAACAAACTATTTCAGTTATATGACTTGCATTCTATTTCTAAACCGATTTGCAACTACGAATGTATCACTACCATAAATTGTTACAGCTCAAAACGACTTTTACGACCTTAAAGAACCTTGGCGATAGTGTAAATGGGTCGTTAAAACACGTTAATCTTCAAAAAGGCAAAGCTCACTCTAATCACACCTCAACTTGCTGTAATAGACGGTTGACCGGCTATTTCTCAGGGAGAAGGGAAAGTTCGGATCAACACGACGTATTTTAGAGCGAGATGCTGTCACAATAATGGTTGATTATAATCAAAATGGGGGGGGGGGGGAATAAGCGTCGCGAATTTCATTGATAGAATGGGGGAGAAGCTTTTCGCCCGACCTTCGTAGAAATTCGAAGTCAGAGGATCGACGCTTAACTTCGACGGTCTTGTGCGACGTTCCGGCTACTTGGAGACCTACCTTGGTTGTTCTGCTAGCCTCGCCGGTCAGCTTACAATTAATACATTTAAAAGAAAAAAAAAGAAAATAGCACATGTACATAAACACATATGAATCATAAATAAAATTCCAGGGAATTGTAAGGAATACAAATCTATTAAAATTTAAGTACGTTATATAGGTAAAATGTTCGATGTGAATAGTTATAAAAAGGGTTAAAAATTTGATAATTTACTTAACAACGAAAGTTATGGCACAAAAAGTACATTGGCTACATTGAAACAACCGTGGTGAACAAGTCGCACAAAAATTCTATAAGATATAGCGCAACAATGATGACAATTTACTCTAAAAGTATGTCAAGCACGTTAAATCCAAATATGACTGTTGCTATGTAAATTACGTCACTTTAATATTAACACAAGTGCGTCGCACAAAAGCTCTAAAGTACACAGACACTAAAAATAAGAACATATGATGATGATTAATGCAACCGAAAGGTCTCACCGTCTTGTCGAAGTCTCTGCAAATAGTTAAAGGGACAGCGCAGATTGTTGGCCGTCGAAACGACGTTATCAAACGAACTGCCAAAAAACCGGGATTTACGTGAGGGTCCTTGTAGCGACAAGCACTGAGAAGAGGGTACAACGACAACTAATTACCACAGTTTCCTAGATTTGGTACATCGGAAAACCTCTCTCTCCGCCGAAGAGTTAATTGCATACCCAGTGCTGCAATACAACAAAGAAGATTGGTTCGGCCATAACACACACGCGTGAAGGGAAGTTCAACCACACACAACCGTACGGTACTAGCTTAAGACCGTGAGTCTCCTACAACGAAATGCACTACAAAAAGCATACGAGCAACGACTTCATATTGATTTTGCAAACACTCCACGGGGGTTTTGGCCGCCGTGGGGTTGACACAGCTCAACCACTTCATAAGCCTGCCGCTAGGTTAATCCTTGAAGCGCGATCAGAAGAAAAGAGTATGAGACGTTTTTGCTTGCCTGTCCTGACCCACTCATGCAACCGATTCGCTCTAACACAATATTACAGCAGCTTTTTCGAGCCAAAAATGCATGTGGCGACTTGTTTGCTGTAGGGCTATTTTTTACGACGTGACGGCAGAAGAGAACATCTGTTCCGGGTCTCACACGTGTAAGCGATCAGAACTATACTATACTATACTATATATGAATTTGAAAAGGGAGCGCGGGTTTGCGGATAATTGGAATAAAAACTGCAGAAAAGCGTTGATATTTGAAATGCAAGTGCGGTATTGTAAACTGATCTTAACAAAATTAGTATCCGTTTCATAGAATCGCTACTAGCTGTCACTAATCCTAGATAGTAAAAGCTGTACACTTATATACTCGCAATAGTATTACCTCACGTCCGGCTGTACTTCTTACATTGTAGTAAATATAATTTTGAGACAAAATTAGCGACAAAGAAGTATTGACACAAAATAGACGTTTGAGTCTAAGGAAGAGATGAAAGATGTTGGAAAACATACACCTTGTTAAACATAGCCGAAATCTATTTCGTACAGCTTAGTTTTCCATGATTACCAGTTTTTGGTCATCTAAAATCTCAGCTACTAAAACATTTCTATATCCATAAAATACAACTTCAGCTTCTCATTGTATTAATGCAACGTTATGGTTGTTACAATTTTTCTTATCTGTAGGATACAACCTCTTTCTTAAACTGTATAATATATTCTAGTTATAAGGTAAAACAGCAGAAAGCACTTAAAAACAATAAGCATATCTTTCAATAGTAAAATATTAAAGATCTAGTAAAAATCGCAACTGAGTTATATATATATATATATATATATATATATATATATATATATTTCATATGCTGCTGGGAGTAAAGCCGAATCAATTTTCATCATCATACACACTGTTAAGCCAGGGGATTTTCTCTTTCCAAAAGCACGGACAATTAAAAAAATAAATTAAACAAAATCCCTGAGGATTAATCGCGCATACATTTTGAAGCGTCAGTTTCATGACTAAAACATAAGGGCATCTAATATGCAAATTAAGTTCTACCTTGGTATTTTAGTGTTCTCACATCAGCCTCCCGAATTATATTTCTGCCCAACATTTTACAAACAAATCTCTTCCGCCCTGCTCCAGGTTCTGGAAGTTGTGCTGAAAACTTAGAAAATCTATTCTCCGTCTTTCTTGCCCTGCATACAAATGGCTTTCTCGTGAACTTAGCAAATCATATGTTCGTGGTTCTGGAAGGCTGGCATTGATTATATCGGGTTAAATGTTACGGGAGCCCCTTCTGTCGCCAACATTTATGTTTCATACCGGGACGTCGAATGCCATTGCCAAGGGCGGTGATTTATTAACTTCACGGGCGTCGGTGTCGCGTTTAATAAAAGAGTAATTAGAAATTATAGCTTTGTGGGTTCGAAATTTGTGACCGAAAGGCAAAGCAGAAATTACCAAAACAAATATATGACATGGATTTATTAATACCCTTCATAAACAGCTCAAGAAACATCGTTGCCAACTTGATCACATACGGAAATATTAGCTTACCTTATTGAATCTGTACCTTTGATTTTCAGAATTGTACTACAACGTTTGACAGCAAATAATTAGTCAACTTGTACATTACGGTAATTTATGTCACGATTTGTAGATCTTTTTCGCAGCGTTCCAATATGGTCTTACTGCTGAACGGTTTAATACGTAATGACAATACTAAAATGGTCAAAACCAAATACAGGCGCCACCAACTTCCTTGTTCAATAACTCGCGAATCTAAGTTAGAAAATTCCACGGTAATAGGGTATCGCAACTTACATTGAAGAGGTTATATCAAAAATGCACTTATTAGCCGCAAGGTATTTGATAACCTATAACCTGTTATACAGAGAAAATAAGCATAAACACGTTGCAATTAAAATGATACTTATTTTTAATGCATTCGTAAAGATAACTGAGTCAAACCCAATAATAACCCACGGCGTGTACACGCTGCGTTTACAACATAACTTATGTAATTTATAATTTATAATATAAGTTTAAACCACAAATAAAGAAAGCGCAAGGCACGTAGGAAATACGCGTAAAAATCACTAAGTCACTACTGCATTAATACATAAACGATAAAACCGGCATTAACAGAAAAATTTCAATATCGTCAATTCATATGCTTACTAACACCAATACATTTTTTATTTGCGGCAAAAATATGTAGTTTTAAAATAAGGTCGATAAAAGTAACTTCAACCTCGCCTAGTAGCTACTGAATATAACGGGAACGGTACCAACGTAGATAAATCCTGCAGACTACAAAAGCGAAGTCCAGGCTGAGCCTTAATCGCCATCAATTACATAGGCCGAGAATTTCAGCTACCCAGGTTCATAATGAGATCCAAAATTAATCAAAAAAGAAAAAAGCCTTTCATAAAATCCAAAATCTAGAAAGTTCTAAAAAAACTAGAAAAAACCTGTAACCAATAAAAGACGGGAAAACTACTTACTTCAACTGCAAAACGGCTTAGTTCTCCAATCTCCAGCTGAGGTGCTGATTAATCTAAACTTATCTAAAATTGAATTAAAATGTGTTAATTCAAATTGTCAACATAGGCAAATTGTTTGTCTCCATATAAATCCACCTACATGATGTCTATCCCAAATTCCAACCATAAGGATTAGGAAAAACAACGAAGACACAGCGATCACCGAATCACAAATCCTCTTAACGGGCCAAACGCGAGGTCTTGAAGATATAGGTGATTTGGTTTTTTAACAATTCGGCCGGAAGTTCAAAAAGAAAACCAACAACGTACAACGCCACGATGGGAGGTAATATTACTAGAAAATTTGCCAGTATAACAAAGTTTCTAAGCGATCGAGCTACTATCGCAATACGATAAATTTGCGAAATAGAGTAGATAATACCCCAGAACAGAACACGTCTGATTAACCAAGACTGCACGAGATGTCATGCCCCAATTCAACCAAATACGCTAAGCAATCCATTAGCGAGGATTATCTGTCAGGCAGTGTCACTCCTGAGGGATGTGAGACACAGCTTCTTTACAATCTACACGTACCTAACCTCCAACATGTTAAAGTAAACCCTCGATTTATCAGATAGATATAAAGTGCCCTGAATTAATTAAACTACATGACGCTTTCAGCAGCAAGGAACATCACATAATACGAGAAAGTGAAATGCACAAGGTCCCACTAAAACGTACACCTAAAGCTTTTAAATTTGCATAACCAATAAGTAGCATTTATAGAAACTAAGACTAGGCAGAGCATTAGGGTTAACATTAATAAATAAATCAAAAATAGTAGCTAACGTCAAAATGATTGTGATAATGTGCATTAATTATAAGCAACATCTCCAGTCGATCTTTATGTAGGTACCTCAAAAACATCAAAATGGTATTCGTAATTAGAAGATGACTGAGATTTGGAACGTATGGCATCCGTTAAAGATTCTGAAGTTACGTATATCAATCGTAATGAGTGCGTCATAAAAAAATTACGTGCAGTTTAGAATTGTTACGAGCAATTTTTGCATTAATTGAAAATTAAGTTGATGTCCAAGAATTTTCTTAAGTTGCCGGCAACTCTTGATTGTCTAGCTACATTTTTTATTTTCTCTATGAATTTTGGAAATCCTTGAAAGGAAATTTTACTGAATTTTTAAAAATAGATTGTCAGTATGATTTCCAGCAGCTATTTCGATGGTGCTGATCGCGTGAGCTTCTCGTTTGCGGCTGTACTGTTTCTGGAATCTTTCACTACATGTGGATGACACAATTCCTGAATTATTATAAAAATTGTCGCTGAGCCTTACGGAATTGTGTGTGAAATTCCTTAAATGAACATAGTTATGCTAGGATACAACTTTATTTCTGTGCAATTACTCACTCCTGGCCACCTTCCAACTTTGGTAGGTTTCTTTGTACCTCTTAGTGCCTCGCTCTGCATATATCTTCTCATGGACTTTGATGTCACCTCGTAGAACACCTGAAGAACCAACTTGTAAGCAGTTCTGTACCTCTCGATTCCTGTAGCTGCTGCCGAGAATTAAGCTAAATGGCTTTTTTCACGTGCGAATTGAAAAGTGACAACAGATTGGAGAAAGCCTGCCCCAGCCGACCTTGCAGATTTGTCTGAACGGCTTCTCCGCAAGAATCCCAACAGCGAAACCCTGCATAGCTTCTCCAAGAACGCTGGCTCTGCTATATCTAGGTATCTTTATAGTATCACGCTCGCGTGTTCGGATTTATAAACTTTCAAACTGTGAAAATAAAATTGGTGTAGTTGCTATTCTATTGGAAGCGTTTTTACCTACGATTTGCGCTGTCGAATATCTGGCCGAGAGTAAAGAGAATTCCTGAAATCTGGCGCCACAATGATGTGTTTACTTTGAGCTTTAGTGGTTAGCTTAGTACTTTTATTATACACGCTCCAAGCACCTCCGATTCAAGCTGATGATTAGCCTCACCTTCAGTCGATATCGTTGGCATTTGTATTACTCTAGAATTACCCCTTTGACCAGTGTGAGTAATTCCTGCGTGTTTATCACTTCTCCTCGGTGATACAATATTTATGCCCTTTGGATTTGTAGTTGAAATGTATACTGTTTATGTGTTTATGTATGTGTTTTCGCAAGTGTTCGCCGAAGGGACACACGTTTTGAGCCCTTTTCCCGTCAGGGAGACCTAACACAATTTGAGGACTTCGGTTGGATTGCGGCCAGTCTAATAAAAATGCGTTATCACAGCATGTAATATCTTTACGTAACCCTTAGGAAATTTTCGCTCCCTCGCACCTCCTTCGTGCCAATAGCTTGATAACGCCCCAGCTCCGGCGGTTTGCTAATTATTTTACCTATCTGTTTGTGTGTTTAATATAACGTATACATTTTCCACTGTTTTGTAAAGGGAATATACAGATGCATTTGTAAGCGATATAAGCAGTAAGCAGATAAAGATAAGATGAATTCTTACAGCCAGTAAGATATTTTCACGACGCCTTGAACGTTTCCTTGTGAGCTAGAAACGTCGCAATGACCTTCAGGCTTGAGCAATCAGCTCAGTGGCGACCACAAATAATTTTAAACACCTTATGCATCTTTACCAAATTGACTTATAGATATAAACGCTTTAGGAGTACAACCTAGCACATGTCCACTGAAGCCAATCGTGTGCATCTTTAGTTTTGTTACCTATCATAAAAAGTTTTAAAGTGTAACAGTTGATTGTGTACTTTACTTTTCTATAAATTAATATTCACTTAGTTATTAGTATTCTTGTATAGATTTTTTTCTGTTATTTTGGTTCTGCTATGAGAATCTAGCAATATTACTGGGTTTGCGCTTGTTTTTCTCAAACTAGATAATTAAGTAATAAATAAATAAGTGAATCAAGTTATTTAATCGACTTTTCGTTACTGAGTCTGTTGTTTATTTACGTCGGGTTTGTCTTTTGTTGGGCCTTGCGGTAGTCGATTCTAATAGACATCTAATGATGGTCGTTGTGATATAAATTTGGTTGTAAACATCGGATGTAGGTAGTTATTAACATCACGCTAAGTTTGCTAACAAGTATGATTTCATATTTCTGCCAGTTTATTTTCCATTAATTATTCTCTAACAGGAAAAGCTTCCCACCGGTTCCGTTATAAATGGTATTATATCTGAAGATGGGCCAAATCTTGTTCATCACACACTCTTTGATATGTTTCATGTTTGAAATCTTTTATACGACTACATATGTCCAAGTTGGTGGTCGCTGAGGATATGTTTACATCTGGAAGGCATACCTTGCTACCTACTCGACAAGTTAATGTCACTCCGTCTCGGTTGATTTTACGACATATTGTGTTTTACTGTTAAGAAGAATATTAAACTGTTCGTCAATAGACAGAGAGGCGGATGTTCAAGCCTTAAAAACTGGACAAAATCGTAAACTATCTTTGACTATCAAAAAATGGTTATTGGAATACCTTGTCCGCATGATGAAAGAAGATAGATAGCAATTACTACAACTAATCATATGCAGAAATATATATAGAATAAACGAAATGTGAGAAGGAGAATAATATCATGGTACGGATGTACCTCGTACGACCTATTTAGGGCAACAGCTTCCAAAGTGAAAACAGTAGTAACTGCCAACTCCCTCATATCAGAAGAGTTGGTTCATTGGTGTTAGATACTGCTTTCAGTCTTTTTCTAACAACTTTTGATTAAGCTGTTCAGGCACACACGTTGCCACTAAATTGGTTGCCTTAAATACAATCTCCTTTTTGGTTAGAATTGCTAGTCTACTAAATACAACCCTTTTTTCTTTGTCAGTTCTATATATTGCAATGGTTTGATGCCCACAGTAATTCTGGTTTCATAACTAAGACCAAAATGACATAAAGCTTCAAATAAGCACAAAATTGATATTTTGTTTATTGCAACATTAAAGTAACTGCTGTACGCTAATAAATGCACAAGGTATGATTATTAGTAGCTATACTTTGATTGACAGGGGTTAGCATTACATTAAGCAATATCAAAAGGGTTACGTTTAACTTAAATTTTATAAAATATGCTCGTTATGGCAAATGTACTCAAATTATGTGGACTGACAGAGTTAATATTGCAAAGTCAAGAAAATCATGTAAATTTACATTGATACAGAAATGTTTGAAGCGTTACGAAAAATATATGAAGCGTTAAGAGTTAAATTTTATAGGCCAGCAAACGGCTAACGCAACTGACGGGCAAAGAAGCGGTACAAAGTAGAGCTAAGCAACGATAGATTGCAAAGAGCAAGATAAGGCAACCTACTAAAGGATAAAGACATTTGTGCAGTGCTAATCAAAACTCGTGAAAAACAGTGCAATTAAAACGAAAATGTAAAAACAGAGATTTAAGTTACTAAATGCTGCGATTTGATAATTATTGAAAAATAGTATAGTTTTTAAATAACATTGTATCAAATCTTACTTCCGAGAATAATTGATGTATTAGTTGCTAAGTTACCTGAGGTTCAATTTTTATTGTGGTGAACGCAAGCCATTAAAAATTAGCTGTGTGCAAGTTAGATCACAGAATATTGTAAATTTTCAAATATAAAAGTTTTCTGTTTAACCCTTTCGTTCACAGTGTACACTGTAGTGTACCGAACTTTATAGGCTTTCTATAATAAATGAAGCAACCTGTACCCATTTGCTAATGCTGTACACTTAAATGTACATGTTAATCTAACATAATAAAACATATAGTGCCATCTAGCGGATTTCGGAAAAAACTTTGGTAATAAAATAGTAATTGAATTTGCATGCTGGCTGACTTTATGTTGCAGAGCTCTTCATTTAGAAGATATTTTGACATGTTTACATTGAAAACGTGATTGTTTTTTTTTTGTGCGTTGAGAAAGGTGCTATTGATAAGGCAAAAGCGTCAGATTGTGTTAATATTAGTGGTTTGTCCTGTTGTGTATGCGAAAACTTGTGTGCACAACAGTGTACATTGTGAGTCAGTGAAATAATCCAAAAAGGTAATATAACCTCACTTTTTAAAATTTATTTAGAATAAATTTAGATTTATTTAATCTTACACGCTAAATATGAGTGAGAAAAGGCCTCTTACTGAGGCGGAACCGGTATCACCGTGAGGGCCATGAACTTTAATTTTTTAAACGGATCATCCTGTATATTTTATGATTTTTTTAAAATGTATGGGTCAAACTAAATACCCTAGTTTTTCCAAATTTTAATTTTTTAAACAAAAAAGAACTTTTTTTAAATATTATTTGTCATAGGAGGCCGTGATTGAAGAAAATCTGTTGTAATTGACTCTGATAATCCATAATAATAGCTATTTCACAATTTTTTTAAAAACAAATCCTTCATGTACGAATAAAGTTTGCTGAACGTGTAATGTAATACTTTTTTAATAAAAAACTAACCATTTTCCTTGAATTACTGCAAATTGCATTTTATTTAAAAAAAATTAAAAATTTAATTAGCATTCCATTGGCTCACGATATACACCATAGTGCACAACAAATTTCCCAAAAACGGTAAGTGCTAATCGAATTTTGAAAACACCAAAAATTTTTAAATAATTTCTACTACTCATATACCAAAAATTAGAATTTTATTCAAAAAATTGAAAATTCGTGAGTGAAAGGGTTGAGTCGAAAAGTTATTTTTAATATTCTTCAGCGTGCCGGGCATCAATGACTATAAATTCATTGTGCTAAACTATCCCGGTGAAGAAGAATTGACCAAGTGAGTCCGACATCGAGGGCACTTTTCATCGACTTCCGGGGCTGCAGGCAGTTGAAATTTGTATTCCGCGTATAAAGCAGACCCTCCTTGGTGCCAACGTGCAGAGATTTTGATTGGGGGGTTATCACCAGATTTCTTAGAGCTGTGGCGTCCCTTCATTGAGCTAGTCTGCATCGAAGCCCATCTTATAAAGTAAATCCCAACAGGAAAGCCGATCCGGAGGCCCATTAGCTTTGGGTTGCAGCAAAAATAGACAATTTACAAGGTCCAGAGAGAGATTTACAACCTCAGGGTCGTTCCAAAAGATTTTTATCACGATAGCGTCGGTTGATTTTGCAAATAGCGACAAAATTTTACTCCAGAACCATAAATTCAGAACAATTGCCAAGTCGCCTTCCCTTTGACATCAGAGAAACAAAACAGATTAGCCGTATTACGTCATAATTGCATTGCATATTTACCTGACGCGAAATTCGTGGAGAGTTAGTATTTGAGTTCAAATTATGCCAATTTTTATACGATTATTCAGGTCTGTTTACGCTGTCGAGTTATACTTAGGTTAAACTGTGAGATGCAGGAAGGTCGGGTATTTTCCATACTTGAATAAAATCATACTCAACAATAAATGCTATACTGGGTGTTAAGACATAACCCTCGCAAAAAAGAGTTTTTCTCATGCAATAGCAGAAGCATTATTTAAATAGGTTGCCAATAAATAGAATATTAAAGGCAATAAACCAGTAATTATTACAAACGTCTTTTTAATAAGCCCTCAGATTTCACAATTTTGAATTCCATTATTAAAACTACATTACATTTATTTGTGTGATATTAAAACTATCGCCACCTAATTAATAACGGGGTTGTCATTACAATATGTATTACCCTGCTATTTTCAGAACATCCTGGTTAGCCAGATGAGTTTCAGATATGGAAGCTATGTGGGTGTTATAGGGCTACTGTATTGATAAAGCTATAACGATTTTCGATGGGCTATTTGCGTTCCAGTTACGGAGTTGGACATTATGAAAGGCTTTTGTATTATGACCCATTCAGGAACATCATGATTGAAAATTGCATTCGTAAGTTTTTGATTTGTTCAGCATTTTTACTACATATTTCGCAAAGAAGAAGTTTCAGATGTTGAATTAAATTAATAAACGTGGAAAGGTTGGTTAGTGATGAAAATACTAAAAGTAGGTTAGTGCAGGGCCATTGTTTATAACTTGCTGTGACTACTTAAACATCATTTGTTAAGCCTGAACTTATAATGGCAATTGCGCCGTGCGCTTCCTTTCGACTCAGTCAAAATTAACAATACGTTTTTAATCTTAAGAGTAGCGTCCTAGCTCTTAACAAAACGAGAGCGTCCAGCGTGACGCTAGGTATATTTCAAGAAATAAATCATTTAACAATTAATCCACCCTTAGCAGATTTGGTTTCGGTTTGTGCAGTAGAAGACAGTGTTGATAGTAAAGCGATTGTATTGCATTATTCAATTCACGCAGTTAGTGTACATATGATTTCCTAAACATTTTAATCGGCGCAATAATTTTTGGTGTTGCCAGATCGTTGGCACCTGTAACACTGATCAATTGTTACGATAAAAGTTTCTAATTTATTCAATTTGCACAGGTGCTTTCGCATTTCTTGCAAGTTCTACTACACACGAGTTTGGAGTACAACTAATATCTGTTATAGTTTCTTTGACATTACTTGTACACACATTTATATATCTGTGGAAAATATTGATGAAATTTTCATGTGCTAGTAGGATTTGTTATCAGATGATCGTAAGTGTTTTGGTAAATAAATCCACTTTGTTCTTAGATAGGCTGATATTCCCATTGATAAAGCTTCTATAAGTTATTTATATGTGGAATTAAATGCTCAAACCATAAATAATAATGGAAAAACAAGTGGGTTTTAATTGAGTTTGAACTTTATTTATATATAGTTCTCAAGATAAAATCTGTCTACTAACAATAGTAACCGTTGTTAACTTCAGAAAATGCAAGTAAATAACCAAAATGTGGCAAATAACAAACGAACGAATAAAATCCAACTCTCTGAAAAAAACAAATTGTCGAAATTATGTAAGCAGTTAAGTCAATAGCATTAAAACGACCAAAAAGGTCTTCTTCCGCAGTATGTAGACACAACTAATTTGACCAATTAATCAAATCGATAGTGAAAAAATAAATGTCCCATTCATATCTGGTCAAGAATGAATTTTCAACACAAATCGACTAAGCGCTTCAACTAAATTTCTAATAATAGTACTCAATTAGCTATAAACTAAATTATTGCAGTAAGTAACAGTAACTGTAGATTTTGTAGTGTGAGGTTATTGTTTGTATTGAAAAACAAGACGTTTAAATGCCTTGGTTAAATTATTTTTAGCTAAATACTGTACTACGAATTTATGGTTGATACTTAACACTCAAATTTAAATTAATGGATAAACAGTACATTCTGAAGAGATGTTGAAGTAAGATTTCACATTACAAAGTTGTTTAAACCTTAATAATAATACTAAATAATCAGTTCTCATTTTTTTTCATTGTTTTGTTTTATAATCTCTCATTAATGGTTTTATTTCCTGAAGTAATATATAATCCATAATAGAATTCCAATTCAAAACAGATCTATCAGAATGTACACAAAGAATCATTGAAAATGAACAGGGCTATGCAGACAACATTACAGTAATTGATCTACGTTTTATGAAAGGTCTATACATGATCAGAAATATAAAATATTTTGACAGTTCTATAAAATTTTTGAAAATTATAGTAGCCTTTTAAAAACATTGTTTCAAATGTGTAACATGTGTTGCATAACCCTGTTCATTTTCAATGATCGTAAGTGTATGTACATGCAACCTGTATGTATGTTGGGTTGCCTATACAAACGACTACAATTAAGAGCACCTACATGTGAGACCTCCTTTGATGTTTAATGTTTTTATTTAAAGCGTCTTTGTTACTCTGACTTCCCCAAAAAGGAGCAAATACAAATTTCTCCAATCTAAACGCGTCGTTATTCGAAAGGTGGCAACCATTTGAAACAATTTTCTTCATAGCAGAAATAACATCATGGTCGTGTTGCAACCGATAAGTCAGCCACTCGACAGTTTTAGAAAATGCAACTTCTGCTGGCACCACTACCTCAGCAAGACCCAAGTCAACGCATTCCTTCGCTGTTAATATTTTTGATGTCAACAACAAATCCAGAGCTTTGCTTTGTCCAAGTCGACTCGTTAACCTTCAATAAAACTAATTTTTAAATTGAAGAATCAGGTGCGTTGCTTACCTGACTCCCCGCCCCATGCGGGAATAATGCCCATCTTACCATGAACAAACCCATACTTGACATTATCAGCAGCCACTATAAAGTCGCAAAAGACAGATAGCTCTGCACCACCGCCAAGGGTTGGACCATGCACGAGACAAACGCTGATTAAGAGTAGGTTCTGCAACCTTCGCAAGGCATCTTGCATCCACGTTGCCATATTGAAACCCGCCTTTGCTGTTCCATTGACCTTTGCGAAATCCAAATCGCCGCCAGAGCAAAAATTACTACCTTTGCCGCTTAAGATTACCGCTTCGCCCTCTTTCCACTCTTCGAGAGCTTCCACACAATCCCTAAAGTCAACCATCATCTTGCCTAAAAATAGAAAATAGCTAAGACATGTGGCTATAGTATTAACTGATCGTAAAATTACCACTCATTGCATTTCGTTTTTCTGGATGGTCCAAGAAAATGGTAGCAATGCCTGTTGTTGAATCCTTCATAAGGGAAACTTGTCCGCCTGGAAATTTCAATAAACTCCTTCTGATGTTTTCAAAAGAGTCCTCCTCTAATTCTGTTTTATCTATTGATGCCATAATTTTGGCTAAGTATGCTTGATGTGCACACTTCGATATTTATTAATTATATAAATTCTAGAAAATATAACAAAGGTAAATCGTTATTTTTATCGATTAATAATCTCACCAGCACAAATAATACCAACACTAGTAAAATTAATTCTCATATAAGTACTTAAAATTCAAATAGATTCAGAATTATACAACCTCTATACGTAGGTCATTTCCTGATATTATGCTAAGATCTGTTTATTTGAGGTCTTATTGTGGACTTCGGTGGCTTTATTAATATTTAAATTCGTACTCCAGACAAACATTCATTTTCGTTTGAAATCTACAAAAATACCCATTTTTAACTTTTATATATCAATATATTGATGCAAGCTTAGAAGTAGCCAGATAATGGCAAAAAACTAAAGCACCGCCTTTAAGAACCAGTTAAATGATATATCTCTCCAAATTAGGTGAAAAATTGACATATACAAATAATGGTTTAACTACATGCACCAAGCACTGCAGAACTATGGCAGAACTAACGCCAGCTTTAGTTTTGACGAAGAAAAATGCAATCAATTTGCGGAGTAGCTTTATAATAGTTTCTAGCCGAGACATAATAACTTTTCACCTCGAAAAACAAATAATTTAGTCCTGATTTTTGGCAAAAATACCATAGAAGCAACCCCTCAAAAGTCCCACTGCTAGGGTGTCGGCGTCATAGTTTTTTGGAGCAGGAAAGGGGAAAGTCCGGGTACTGCAAGGAAAACTGTAAAGGAAACCTAAAAAAAATAATATAGTACTGAGTATTGGCACAAATGTTCCTCAATATCAAGAAAGTGACCTTTTAAAAGTCGCCGCCACTGGGGTGGAGGCGCTGCAGCTTTTCGAAGAAAGAAAGGGTCAATAGCCAAGTAATATTACAAAAAGTGTAAAGAAAACCTGAAGCAAATAATACAGTACAGCAACCCTTCTCGTATTTAGGGTGCCGGCGTCATAGTTCTTGCCAGCAGAAAAAGGCAAAGAGTCCAGTAATATTTTAATATATTAGAGAAAACCTGACACAAATAATTTAGTACTGATTTTTAGGACAAATTCTCCTTAGCATCCTAACAGCAACCATTCAACAGCCCTTGCCTCTGGAGTGTCTGCGTCCTAGTTTTTTTTTATGCAAGAACGTGCACATAACCCAGTCATATTAAGAAAAAAGTTTTAAGGAAACCTGAAACAAATAATACAGTCTACTGATTTTTGGTAAAAATGTTCCCTAGTACCCTAGGAGCAACCCTTTAAAAGTTCTCGAATTTAGAATGCCGGCGTGCGTCACAGTTTTTGGGAGCAAGGAAATGTAAAGGGTTCCGTAATATTTTAAAAAAATCGATGAAACCTGACACAAATAATTTAGTACTGATTGTTAGCACAAATGCTGCTTAGTATTCTAACAGCAACCCTGCAACATCCCTTGCCACTGGAGTGTCTGCGTCGCAGTTTTTTGGAGCAAGAAAGGGTCAATAATCCAGTAATATTAAAAAACAGTAAGGAAATCTAAAACAAATAATACAGTACTGATTTTGGTGCAAATGTTCCCTAGTACCCTATGAGCAATCCTTTAAAAGTTCTCGTATTTAGGGTGCCAGCGTGTGTCATAGTTTTTAGGAGCAAGAAAAGGCAAAGAGCCCAGTAATATTTTAATAAATTAGAGGAAACCTGACACAAATAATTTAGTACTGATTTTTAGGACAAATTTTCCTTAGCATCCTAACAGCAACCATTCAACAGCCCTTGCCTCTGGAGTGTCTGCGTCCTAGTTTTTTTATGCAAGAACGTGCACATAACCCAGTCATATTAAGAAAAAAGTTTTAAGGAAACCTGAAACAAATAATACAGTCTACTGATTTTTGGTAAAAATGTTCCCTAGTACCCTAGGAGCAACCCTTTAAAAGTTCTCGAATTTAGAATGCCGGCGTGCGTCACAGTTTTTGGGAGCAAGGAAATGTAAAGGGTTCCGTAATATTTTCAAAAAATCGATGAAACCTGACACAAATAATTTAGTACTGATTGTTAGCACAAATGCTGCTTAGTATTCTAACAGCAACCCTGCAACATCCCTTGCCACTGGAGTGTCTGCGTCGCAGTTTTTTGGAGCAAGAAAGGGTCAATAATCCAGTAATATTAAAAAACAGTAAGGAAATCTAAAACAAATAATACAGTACTGATTTTGGTGCAAATGTTCCCTAGTACCCTATGAGCAATCCTTTAAAAGTTCTCGTATTTAGGGTGCCAGCGTGTGTCATAGTTTTTAGGAGCAAGAAAAGGCAAAGAGCCCAGTAATATTTTAATAAATTAGAGGAAACCTGACACAAATAATTTAGTACTGATTTTTAGGACAAATTTTCCTTAGCATCCTAACAGCAACCATTCAACAGCCCTTGCCTCTGGAGTGTCTGCGTCGTAGTTTTTTTATGCAAGAACGTGCACATAGCCCAGTCATATTAAGAAAAAAGTTTTAAGGAAACCTGAAAAAAATAATACAGTACTGATTTTTGGTAAAAATATTCCCTAGTACCCTAGGAGCAACCTTTTAAAAGTTCTCGAATTTAGGATGCCGGCGTGCGTCGCAGTTTTTGGAAGCAAGAAAATGTAAAGGGTACAGTAATATTTAAAAAAATCGATGAAACCTGACACAAATAATTTAGTACTGATTGTTAGCACAAATGCTGCTTAGTATTCTAACAGCAACCCTGCAACATCCCTTGCCACTGGAGTGTCTGCGTCGCAGTTTTTTGGAGCAAGAAAGGGTCAATAATCCAGTAATATTAAAAAACAGTAAGGAAATCTAAAACAAATAATACAGTACTGATTTTGGTGCAAATGTTCCCTAGTACCCTATGAGCAATCCTTTAAAAGTTCTCGTATTTAGGGTGCCAGCGTGTGTCATAGTTTTTAGGAGCAAGAAAAGGCAAAGAGCCCAGTAATATTTTAATAAATTAGAGGAAACCTGACACAAATAATTTAGTACTGATTTTTAGGACAAATTTTCCTTAGCATCCTAACAGCAACCATTCAACAGCCCTTGCCTCTGGAGTGTCTGCGTCGTAGTTTTTTTTATGTAAGAACGTGCACATAGCCCAGTCATATTAAGAAAAAAGTTTTAAGGAAACCTGAAACAAATAATACAGTACTGATTTTTGGTAAAAATATTCCCTAGTACCCTAGGAGCAACCCTTTAAAAGTTCTCGAATTTAGGATGCCGGCGTGCGTCACAGTTTTTGGAAGCAAGAAAATGTAAAGGGTACAGTAATATTTAAAAAAATAGATGAAACCTGACACAAATAATTTAGTACTGATTTTTAGCACAAATGCTGCTTAGTATTCTAACAGCAACCCTCCACTGGAGTGTCTGCGTCGCAGTTTCTTGGAGCAAGAAAGGGTCGATAATCCAGTAATATTAAAAAACAGTAAGGAAATCTAAAACAAATAATACAGTACTGATTTTGGTGCAAATGTTTCCTAGTACCCTATGAGCAATCCTTTAAAAGTTCTCGTATTTAGGGTACCGGCGTGCGTCATAGTTTTTGGGAGCAAGAAAAGGCAAAGAGCCCAGTAATATTTTAATAAATTAGAGGACACCTGACACATAATTTAGTACTGATTTTTGGGACAAATTATCCTTAGCATCCTAACAGCAACCCTTCAACAGCCCTTGCCTCTGGAGTGTCTGCGTCGTTGTTTTTTATGCAAGAACGAGCCAATAGCCCAGTAATATTAAGAAAAAAGTTTCAAGGAAACCTGAAACAAATAATACAGTACTGATTTTTGGTAAAAATGTTCCTCACTACCCTAGGAGCAACCCTTTAAAAGTTCTCTTATTTAGGGTGCCGGCGTGCGTCATAGTTTTTGGGGGCAAGAAAAGGCAAAGAGCCCAGTAATATTTTAATAAATTAGAGGACACCTGACACATAATTTAGTACTGATTTTTCGGACAAATTATCCTTAGCATCCTAACAGCAACCCTTCAACAGCCCTTGCCTCTGGAGTGTTTGCGTCGTTGTTTTTTTATGCAAGAACGAGCCAATAGCCCAGTCATATTAAGAAAAAAGTTTTAAGGAAACCTGAAACAAATAATACAATACTGATTTTTGGTAAAAATTTTCCCTAGTACTCTAGGAGCAACCCTTTAAAAGTTCTCGAATTTAGGATGCCGGCGTGCGTCACACTTTTTGGGAGCAAGAAAATGTAAAGGGTCCAGTAATATTTAAAAAAAATCGATGAGACC
>CALNHX010004524.1:0-125927 GCA_940337035.1 Agriotes lineatus | reverse complement strand
CTGTACGTCAATGTCAAATTCGAGGTTAGTAGGTTAGATTTTCTGTCAGTTTCTGTCAAAACTGACGGAAAACCTAACCTGTTAACCTCGAATTTGACAAAGACTTACAGTGCCACCAACATATTATTCATACAACAAATATTTCAAAGCCAAGCTTGATTTCATTTTCGTTTGCTCACATGTTATTATTTAATGCAGCATTGGAAACACGGTAATACTACTGATAATAACGGGTATCGGCAGGTGTTTTTTTAAATTTTATGAAAAGGGACGATGTTTCACCGTTTCACCTGACTGTGCCATATTTTGAAGTCGTTGCTTTATAGAAGTAAAACTAAAATGAATTTAGTCGCAGACATTCACATACATCGTTACCCATTTATTTGATTACATGTTAAATTAATAAGATTTAAATCCAAATACTTCTATAATTTAAATATTTGCTTCGCAATATGACGAGCAAAGAGAAGAAAATGAAAATTTACTGTATTTTTATAAAGCTATAATCGCCCCATAACGGGTATTATATGAACCATTTGCCCATTCAAACAGCTTCTGAATTTGAGAAGTAGTAATATGAAAGAATTATGGACGGCTATATTGCATTGTATTGACAGATTTTCGGTTCAAATCAGTAGACGTCCAGAGGGAGTTGTATCCAGTACCACCTATGTGTTTCACCACCGCCGGAAATACCACCAAATGGTTTTATTTCTTACTTTGAGTTGCTTTAATATTTGTCGAAGTATGGATTACCACCGACTTGGTTTACATCCGGTTTACAACCACCAATTGGGCTATCATCGATATGAATTACAACCACATTGATTTACCGCCGACTGTAGGATTGTAGAATTTACCACCGGATTGAAACACTACCAAATGGAAGAACTACCGATGCCTAGTCTTTGCAACAGAACAAGTTGCCTCAGCGTTAGGCGTTACTCCAGTTGCTCACAAGTTGCAGTCCTCGCGCCGTAGTTTGGCGAACGACGGGGTCGTCAGTAGCTCTAATTATTGTAATGCGCTTACCTAATGCCAAGTAAAGAATAATATGAAATTGTTCGTAGATATTCAGTATTTATAACAATACCAATTTACTTCTTCGTGGGTAGCAGACCCGCGTTTCCCGATTAAAATATACCATACTCTAAACAGACGAAGATCTCATAAGTTGTCAGTTTGAAAGAATCCAAATCTGTGTAAAATGAATAATTTTTGTAATGAAACATGAAGCCTTTCAAAGGCTAGTAATATCAATTACTTCATTAAAATCATGTTGCTGCTACCAAATTATTAATATCGGAGGCAATGCAAATGTGTTGTAGCAACTGATGTTAGGTATGGTCGGCTGCCAGTTCTTAAAGTCTGTAGTAAACCAAGTCGGTGGTAGTTGTAGTCGCATGTAACTCCACTTCTTTTTCTAAAATTGGTAGCCAGATCTTGTGCAGGAATAGTGCAGGATTGTATTGATCGAAAGCGTGTTGCTATCAACGTTATCCAGTACTTGATATAAACATTTCAATAATACAAAATGTGTTAGATAAATACTTTTGCACGGGTCTTGTTAATTCTAGATTTCTCCTTAATCAACTAGAAATCTTTCAACCAAAGTTACTAATCAATTTTCATAAAAAATGAATTTTTTTAACAAATGCGGATTTTGACATTTTTTCAGCCTGTGCTGTTTTAAGCATCAATATCTGCGAATAGTTTTTTTTGTATTGTTATGATAACATAGTAACTCCATATATGGGAATATGGATGAATCATTGCTGTAAGCTCGAAAATATTGTTATTAATTAAAATTAAATGGGGTATTCACCATACAATATAAATAGCGTAATAGTGATTACTAAGTCTTATCCTGCATATAGAAAAAATAAATTGTCAAGATTTAATGCGAAATTTGGTAAAGAGGCAATAAATATATTTGAGTAAACGCGTATCTAGCAAACCAGTGGTCGTGATGTAAACATTTCAGGAGCAGGACTTACGGGGCCGCCGAAAATTTTTCTTTGAACACGTACATGGTTGATCCGCCATTAGATTTTTATTGAGTTTTAGTTCGTTCTGAAATACTTACGCACTTTTATTTGATTTACAATGTAGCAATCCCACTTGATGCGATAACTGCCCGTTGTTGCAAAGTATGGCGCTGATTTAATGATTTAAATAGTAACCACTCTTTTTTTCTTCTGGTGAACTGTTATGGCCTATGGCGCCTATCCTATCAAATATCTTAACTTAAAATCTTTATTGCCAGTTTGCCAGTAAGTAAAAATAGGCTCTACCTTATGCGAATTGCTTCATAATTCTTCCACCTATATTGTAACAGTTGTAATTTTGTTCAGATTAATCATTAGAATACGATTTTATGCCACGAAGTGTATTATGAAACCAACCGGCCTAGCCCGTAATTACAGTCACGTAATTGTTGGTTGGAGTCCGAATATTTTCGATAATTGACTACTTAGGTTTGTAACAGGAAGCTGTTCAGATTGGACAAGATTATTCATAATAAAATTTTGCAAATAAATTATTGCGTCAAATTGATTTATTACTTAAATGAAATCAAAAATATGTTTTTTTTGTGATTGATATTCCACACGAAATCGGTTTTTGATACTATAAATATATCAGGTGGGTGGTGCAAAGCTACATAAATCCGATGAAGTGGATCTGACAGCAGGTAGTGTTGGAAAAGTGGAAAAGTAAATTGTGACCAGACTTGGCTTTCTATCACTAATATCTTCATTCATTTAATCTAAAAAGTTTCCATAACAACCGTTATTTTAACATCTTAGAAAAATGATGCCCTCGCCTTTCTCACAAGCTACACATGCTTTTTTGTCTTCTTGATAGCGAAGTAAAGAATTGACTTGATTTCAGTATTTTGATTATTGGGAGTGCGTAGAGGTGAAGCAAGTTTTATCTACGGTTGGTTACACGGTTACACATATAGTGTGGTCCCGATAGCGGAATTGACATGGGGATCTCGTAAACGGCAAGAGATTAGTGAACTGTGTTGTGTTACTATTATCATCATTTAAATTATAGTTTTGTTTTTACTGTAGATTGAAAAACACTTTTGTGTGTATCTTCTAATTATTACTAATAATAGCATAAAGCTATTTTGTATACTTAATTACTTACAATTGGAATTTATTTTTAATTATTTGTGTAGCGCAGTTGGTAGAGCGTTAGGTTTGCATTAAGCAAGTCCTTGGTTCGAATCCCACGGTGGGCGGATTTTTTCCGCAGCCTTGGCGATCGGTATCGAGTTCGGTGAAACCATTCACAGTTGGGCATCAGATTAACTGTGTTCTACTCAGAACCACAGACCTAAGAGTAACAAGGTCAACACACCACCCACTCACACATCTAACACAAAGGTTGCTACTCAGGCTCAAAAAGGCGCGCTCCAAACTCGTAACCCGAAATCGGGGTGAGTTGAGCACTGCACCGCCAGATGCTAACGTACAAAGCACCAGCGTTTACACCGGTAGGTAAAAGAAGTTACAGATAATACATATACGTACATACATATTAGCAAATGTGGAACATATTTTTCCAATTGGTCTGGTTTTTACCAAATTGTACATTTCCATTGTGGGCTCATCTTGTTCTGTTGTTTGATTCTCTTAACTAGATGTTCTTTCCGTGATTAGTAGTTTCTTCCCTTTCCTGAAATTTTGTCTTCACTATGTCTTTACTTAGCCTTTTGTATTATTTTAATATCACTTCAGTGTTTTCTTCTAATGCATCCACTTTCCTACTTGCATCTGTTGTCATGTTCCGCATTTCTTCATCTTTGTGTCCGTTGCTGTACCAGCTTAGGTATAAACTTCACTTCCGTGACTATTACGACGTGAGCGATTTCAACAGACCATAAGTGTGATGTTGAAGACTATGATACTATCCATACTTCGTGATGTGAACTAAAGTGGCAGGGTTTTTAGATTGAAATTGTGCTAAAATGTGTTTGCAGAGGAATGTTTTAGTGATTTTTCATAAAAGTAGTCTTGTTTGATTAGTGACCTTTATGACACCTAAAGGTTAAAGATAACGAATGAATGCGTAAATCTGTAAGAGCTAAGGTTCTCGAGAGCGTTGCAACTTGCATCAAGAGATAGTTTTTGCGTTTTTTTATTTCTCTGAATTCACAAACATATAATATTTGTAAACACTTTAAGCAAAGACGCCAGTTCACTAACTAGCAGCGTTAATTTTAACACAGACTGTTTTCGTAGCTTGTTATCGTCTTCCGAATTACTATTTGCAGTTGAGATAACTCGTTTTATGACTTACACTCAAATACATTGACATATCGCTCGGCAGTGTAATTGTGAATATCACTTTGCAATGAAATGATAATCACCGTGCCAAAGTGTGCACAAAATTGTTATGAACATTAACGGTGGCAGTGATGCTCATGTGATTCGATCACAATCATCTACTTTTTAGTTCTGAGAAGAATTGGGTGAAAGGGTCTGTTTACTACTTTTGTATCGCCACGACAAAGGCAAGTTTTCAACATTAACCTACAGTAGTTGTTTATTCCTAGTGCGCAAAATAGTTTATACTTGGAAGTATGTTGTGGAGTATTCATATTCGTATTTTTTCATTGCCTAAAACGCCAGTATTGTAGATATCTTTAATCCCTGTCATTTATGTGTACGTTCTACAGTAATAGTTACTGTTATGTTAGACTAATTCCAATGGGGCATAGTTCGTGACGTGCTATTCTTAGTGAGTGATTTTATTACAAAAAACTCGGCATGTTTGGTTACTAGACAAATTCTACAACTAATAGTCCTTGATTGGTGTTTGTGTTTGGACTTAAGATTCATCCTTGAAATAGTATATAAAATGGGAAGCTTCGTTATCTCGTGTGAAATGGGAAGAATAATTTGGAAGAGGAGAAAAAACTAAAAAATGTAATCCAATCCTATAAACAAATTTAGTAATACTATAAATATGCAAAAATTCTGCATACATCTGAACCATTGCAATTTACTGGAACCTACTTCGTTTGACCTACCTCTACAGATGGATCGGATATGTAGAACACAAATCGATGATTGAAATTATAATGAGAACGTTTATTGCTAGTTGTGCCTTCCTAAAAGCGATTAAACTGATTAAAACAAGTATTATAGTTTTTACATTTCACAGAGATGTAATTGGCCGTGACGGTACTCATTAAAGTTACGATCAACTACTGTTATCCGGACCCCTTACACAGAAAACCAACTTACTGAGACGAGCAAATTAAAAAATGACTTTATTGGCCCGTTTTCTTCGAATTCCGAAATATAGCCGCGCTCCCAGCGGCTGGATTTGAAGAAGCGCGCAATTAAAGCTCGGTCAATTAAGAATCTCGGAGTCTGAATAAAACAATATTTAATCCCGAAAATCCGAGCTTAATTGCATAGCCGTAGTTACTTAATTAATGGCAGCCTTAACAAGCAGTCGTGCTTCTGAAAAAAAAACGCGAAGTTTGCATCGCATTGGCTGGGAGTTTACTATTTACTGAATAACTTAGCAGTTGGTCGTGTTCCCACTGCTGATGAGATGTTTACCTGTTTTTAGACGTATGGATGTCCCTAAAAGCTTTCTGAAAAATAGTTTTTTCTTTTCTATATTAGCCTAGACATAGTAGGTATATTTTCATTTGTTCGCTTCTTTCGTCTATTTACGTTAAGCGATTAGTTTCAGTTTTGAAGAGAAAAAAGTATGATGGATTTGCAATTTGAGCCAATGGTTGCTGTACTGATCGCGAAGCGATTCCTGATCCATCTGAAATTGGGTCAATTTGGCGTTCGATTTACGTTGTCAGTAATTGCCAATTTCTAACGCCTGGCAGAAGCCATTTTCAATATGGCAAATTTCCATTTGCAATTCGGTTGCATATCCGCCAGCTATTTAATTACCTATATGTACAGTAATTTTAATTAACTGGCAAATCCGTTTGATTATTAACATGTTGATTGGGAGTTCGGGTTCGTATATGTGGATAACTTCGTAAATTGTGTTTTCCCTCCAGCTGTGCAAAAGAGATGTAATTTTTACTGAAACTACATATTAGTTTTGCTTTGCGTACATACATACGCTGGGAAATTATTATTATTTGTCCATTATATATATCATTAATTTGATAGAAAACTGAAAGACAGACACAAAGTGTAATAAAGTTAAATTTGTAAATGGTCGGAATTAAAAATACAATTTTTTATGATGGCAATTAATTATCGTCGTGGTAAAGCTAGGGCGTTGTATTAATTAGCAATGAGTACTTTGAAATTACTCCTTTCGTTTTGATTCTCAAACGAATCCTTCAAAAGTTTTAATAAAGCGAGAGTCGAACTTTAAAGCTCATTAGCTGTGCCTTATCTCCCATTCCCTCTGCAAGGTAGTGTAGCATGACAATAGAACTCGGCAAACTGTGCTTACTGATGCATTCCGGCACTTGCCTCTATGTAAAGGTAATTTATCAATTTATCTTACTTTTACATTTAGAATTGTACTGATTACTTTTCGTCAGTTTTTGCTCTGAAGGGTTTAGTAGTAGCGTCGTCAGTGCTCGGGGTTGACCCCTCTGATATTAGATATTCTTTAGAACCTTACCTTTTTGTTGGAGCTTTAAGGTCATTCGACCATATTAAAAATTGCTGCGGAGTAAGAACGACGAGTCTTCTCCGTTAGTCCGTCGAGGGAAGCGACCCTTGTGTTTTAATCCAAAGCGAAACCTTTTATCGAGGATAACCTTTACCAAGCAATAAATTACGCTAGCAGTTGTTTGCAAAATATGTATTTGGCACACCTGCATCGCTTTGTTTTAATTATCATGCCTGATTTCATAACATCCTTAAACTGGCGAAAACAATTAATCACAACCTCCCTAGAACACTACAGTTCCCGTAATTCAAGAGTACACATATTTTGGAAACGAAAAGATTAAAGAAGAGGTGTCAACAAAAGCTTGATTTTACATTTTTAAGAAAACGTTGCAATTCACGGTCAGAGAATGGAATTAGTGCTTTCTTTTCGAATTCAGCAGGTCTTAGTTTCAATTTTCATCCCTTACTGTTTGTATTCAAGTTTTGGGTGGTTTGTTGAATCATTAGGGTACCTTCTCGGATGTGAATGCCGGGGCAGTTTTCTCCATCCTTATTTTTTTTCTAACCAGTTCTCCATAACCCCTTTCCTCCTACTACTGTGTTTCAAGTTTTTGGGATTTTCTTAAAAACAACATATTACAGTCTCTTAGATGAATACTGGAGTAGTAGTCTCCACCGTATTCTTTGTCTCCTGCAGACATTTAGCATTTCGCCTCTATTATAAGCATTGTAGTTTTTTTTTCTTGATACTCGAATTTGGATTCAGATTCGTCTCTTTACATTCGTAACTAAGGTTACCAACATTGAGTCGATGCTGACCCAAGAAAATAATTTTTAGGGGAGAAAACGAGTGGGATAAAATTAATAAAAAAAGTTGTGAAGGTGAAATAGTTTTTTACATTATAAAGATATAATTCCATTATTTTATATTTTTTAAGTAGCGTATGAAATACGGAATTTTTACCCCTTCGTGGATACATTAAGTTTGAACGTATGCCTTAATATTTAACTAATTATTTGCCCATTTTATCCCTTAGCTAGCTCAGTGAACATGGCACTTTCTCAATAACTTAGTTAGTCGCCTATGCACGATCACTATCTGCCAAAACAAATTTGGTTCCCCCTTATAGTGTTGGTCGGACTGAAACTTAACTTTAAACGATGTACAAAAATCCTAATTGTTTACATCATCTATTGACTTCAAAACACCTATAAAAACATTAAAAAAACATACAAAAATACAAAATAAATAGAAAATTAAGTTCTCAAACAACCTACATGCGATATAGATTAAGGCTACTCGCAGGCGTGTTACAAACATACATGAACATCACCAAAAATAACCTTAAAATAATTATCTTTTAAAAGAACGCAAATGTCAAAAGGTTTTCAACAAAACTGAAATGTTAAAATTGGCTGAAACCGGTACTTATTTGAGTCACTGATTAAACATATTCCTGCGCGTTTGCGAAATCTTGCAGTTAAGCGCAACCTTATGTCGCTCTGCAAACATTTTACCTGGAACTGGTTGCTGCATACCCTTGGAAACGGCACGCCTTGATTGCATCTTGCATCATGCGCTCCTGGCGGGCATTATGTTGGCAACCACTGACCGTGTGCAGGTCTCGTAAGAACAGCTGAATTGGCGCCTCTCAAAATTGACGCTTCAAATAAACCTTTAAATATAGCGCGATGGGTGTGCTTACATGTACACTCGGAAAATGCATTTGTGGAATTTGCAAGCGCTGCTTTCCTGCATTTTAACACTGTTTGAAAAACGTGGGCTGCCAGGCGCTTTTAGGCCGCTTCAAAGTAACACGTTCACTGCTGATGATGCGAATTCGCATTATTGCGAATGTTTACGATGTGCGCCCGACCCGGATCCGCGTCACTGAAGTAACAGACTTTTAGCATTCGGTACGATCTGAGCAAGTGAGTAATGTGTTTCATTCTAGGATAGCACATAGCAAAAGCATTACAAAAACGTGTTTTGAATGCAGTTTCCCGATTTTTTTTATATTGTGGTATAATATAGCATTAACAGTGTAATATCATAATGAGCGATAACGAAGCTGGTCCCTCTCATTTTGTTTATAATTTACCAACATGTACCGCAGTAGTTTTCTAAATAAACCTTTGATTTGACTAATATATGCCGTACTTAAAAAAGTAGACGCGGATCCGTGTCTAATAGCATAGATGGCGGACTTTCCAACCTATATGCTGACGACGCGGTTCCTCGTCATTGCTTCAAAATAATAAAAACAATATTCATGTGTCATAACTCATAAATACCCCAATTAACTAAATTTCAATGTAACGAAATATTCTATTAATTGCAAATAATGCCTCAGGTATACACTAAGTCATTGCGCCCAAGCCAGTAGTCAACGTGTTAACTTATACCTCCCTGGGCTAATTCAGGTACTATACCATCCATTCTAACAAACCCATGCAGCTCTCAGAAGAGGCTGCGTGCGACTGTTGCCTTTGTTACATTTGCATGAGTTGAAAATCCCCGCATCCCGCTTACAGCGTGTTTCTTGCTACACTCGCGAAAACCAAAATACACGTCCAACGCAGAACCGGCGTTGCGAGCATTTGTTTACATAAAATACAATACTAAATCTAATAATAGAACATAGGAAATACAACTTGGCTTCTACATTTAAGCATGAAAATAAACAAAGGGATCCAGCTGGCCCATTACACATAGCATAATTTTCGGATTTTGTATATCATAGGAATTGAAGAACAAAACCATTTTTACATTCCATAAAAAAAAATTCAAAATCCAACTTAGAGGTTAAGTAAACCATTACAAAACTACATTTTTCTGAAAAAATGTTAAGATATTTTCTAAAATTATATTTTTGTTCTTTTTGACCGCTTTCTACCAATGACTTCTGCTCTGGAGCTTTTAAATAGGAGTAAATTTTTTCGCAATCTATGTATGTATGAACGTTTAGTTAACCTGAAGAATTTTATTGAAAACCCGAAGCCCGAAGAATGTCTTAAAATACTAGTTAAACATAGATTTGGTAGGTGTTATATGTATACATGTAGCCAGTTCTCATCATGACAAAATACTAGAAAGCCACCATATTACACTATTCTGTCATCGAAAAATTCCTGAAGTATGACCAACGTTTCGTATTTGCCAATGGGCGTTGCTTCATGTTGACAAAAATAACTAGTGCAATTTAGAATCGTATTTACTCAAATACTAACTGTAGAGGTTGACAGTTCCTATATTGGCGTCGAGTTCAGTTTAAAATTATCGAACAACTTATATTGACCAATTACCTTATCAGCTTCGAACAATGTTGAGCAGTTGTCTATTATACCTTTGAAAATGTTACCTAATTTGGCATACAATTAACTATAAATGGTTTGTTTTGCAGTGATAGCATACAACAATTTGCTAAATTAGATGTAATAGGGGAAATCCTTTTTTTTTATAAAATTTACGATTAGGATATAACTCGATTTTTTTTATGTCAAAGATAATAGTTACTTCGTATCGGACAAAAAGCACAAAGTGTGCAGATTGAATCGGCGAGTTTTGAACTTGGAGCTCGTTAACATTATATTTAGCTCCTGTCAGGTTCTTGAGTCGAGTATGATTATCCTCGCCCAAATAACGCCATTGTAACGCCAATCTCTATTGACACGAACGCAGATGCATATCTTCAGCGAAGCCACAACGCTCCATATTGGCTACTTTAAATAGCGTATGACTGAGTAATCTGCAAAAAATATATGTAAACATAAATCAGACGTGCATATCTCCCGCGCTGACACATTCATGAAAATGTTCTCTGTAAGCGATATTCTTGGCATGTTCGCTGCTCCATACTTACCGAAGCTATTTATATCGCACTGTCGTTTAGCCCGACTGTTTTTCCTTTCCAACCGGCATTATCCCCGACTCACCAAACTTCCAACCAGCCACTTTAGTCTGTGTATTCAATTAAAGCTTAATAACTGAGATGCATTTGATCCCGCAATTATTCCGCTGAATAACCATCTTTGCATTTGCCAGCACCACCGGCTAGTCACGTTCGCAATTAATTATCTAGATGCAATGGAGCACAGCTCATCATACCCCGAATCGCATCCTCATCCCAGTCACGATAGCGAGCAGACAACTGGAGCATGGCCATTACTAAATGCAGTGTGCCAGCTATGGTCGATCTTGATCGGTTTATATAGCCCCCCAACTGTTCTGGGAATGTAGAATGTTCAAAAAGATCAAAATTTTAAAATTTATCAATAACATTCAGTGTGTCCAGAGTAGCATAAAAAGCAGAATTGTTCAGGGTATTAATGTGCACTGTGTATCGTGCACCTAAGTGCGGCCTCTTCAAGAGATTTTTTGAACAGTACTATGCCCAGAAATGCAAAGCATTTTAGATTCAAATTTGTTCACGATCAGATATTAATAAATCACACTACAGCTCAGCACCTAAGTGAGGCCCCTTCCAGGGAAGCGAAGGCGTAGTAAAGCTTTCGGTTCTTCTGGGTGTGATACAATGGGAGGCCCCACTAGAATAGCTTGCAACCTTCAATCTATTTAATAGAGGCTGTGTAAGTAGATCACCACGTTGAGAACGATTGCCACCTGCAGACCGTCTACAGCGGCCAGTGACTGGAGGAGGTCGACGAACTCCTTCACTTCACGGCCGATGAGCTTTCGCCACGACTGCCACTCACACCTCGCTGCCTCGCACCTTCTTCAGCCACTGTTCTAATGTTACCGTGCAATTTAATCTCCCGATTCCGCGCAATCCTTTAATAATTAGCCTCGCAACGAGACCGGCGAATCTGACGGATTTCTTTTTGTTCCAGACGATATCGATTCCATAAGCCAGCACCTTGTCCAGCTCGCCAAGCAACAGGGTTCTACTGATAACATCTCCGTAATCGTAGTCTTCCTTCGTGAAACGTCCAAAGTAGCTGCGGAGGCCCACTGGGCAACCCGCAACGGCTTGATCATGGATACGCTGGATAACGCCAACACGACGACCAACCCGTTCGCCAATTCCAATAACCCTGACATACTGGCCCAAAAGGAGGGCTTCGTCCTGAATTTGGCGGACGGATTCAAACAGAATGGAACGGAGAAATCGCCCGCGGGCGACTTCCTTGGCAGACCTACGAACGGGAAGCGTTCAGCGGACGAGTTCGACGACGACGACGACCTGGGTCCTGAAACCGACGTCGACGCCGTCGACGATGTCCTTCTGTCGCCCGCCATCGCAGCCGCAAAAAGCCTAGCTGAAGGCTTCGTAAATAACAATCCTTTCGACCCCTTCTGCGACAAGGAAGAGAAAGCAACGCTGGAAACCGACTCTGAGCTGCAGAAACAGCAGACCAGCGAATTCGATCCTGTCAAATCCCCACGAGAGGAGACTCCTACGCCTCCCGCTGATTCAGGTATGTCATGTTGCATTATATCGGTATTGCTCCATTGAATTGGCGGCTATCGCCTCGGTTCATAAATTTGTCTTCTAGTCGCCTATTAATGCGCGATGAGATCGTGAGATTTCGCCGACGAGTTGGCGAGGCGATCATCCTGGGCCTGAACATATTGCACTTCAAGTGTTCTGTCCAAGAGGAAATTTATCACACAGACAATATTAATTACGTACAGGCTGTGCGACTGCTTATCGAATTGCAAGATCGGTGCAGCTTGCACATTTCAAATTCTTCCCATCAGATCGTGTCTGTATTGCATTTATCCTAAAGCTGGGTATTCTACCAACGATCATAATAATAACAGCGTTCTTTGTTAAATCAAAATATTGTGTTATAATTGTACAGGAAATAGCGATGCAGAACGCTTTAAATGTGAAAATATGTCAATATGGAAATGATTCTAATGTGAAAATATTTGGACCCGAAACTGAAATAGCCACCTTGAACTACAAACTTATATATATTTTTACGAGTATTTACCTACGAATACTAAAAGAAAGAAATACTAATTCTTGAATCACATTGTTAGTGATAATCATCGCGGTGCGGTAACGAATTAAAATATTCCAAGATTCACCCTTTTTATTAAGGATATCAAACACCACTCGTCGAGTTTTCAATATTTTTGATAAAAATTACTTGCACAATTAATGCTTTAGACTAGACATGTCAAACTCAAAATTCCAATTGGGCAAAACGGCTTTGCTTTTCACTAATTTTTCATTTTGAGAAAAAGTGAATTCAGATAAGCGGTAGTCACTCCGACCTATAAGCGGTAGTCACTCCGACCTATACATCCTTTCATACTTCAAATTCAGTTGGAAATAAATACGCACCTGTCAATCAGAA
Source organism: Agriotes lineatus (assembly GCA_940337035.1). Lineage (NCBI taxonomy): Eukaryota > Metazoa > Arthropoda > Insecta > Coleoptera > Elateridae > Agriotes > Agriotes lineatus. Next base: position 112,974 of record CALNHX010004524.1, on the reverse strand, counting down.
ATAAATCCCGCTTTTGTATTTCGAGGCACTTAACAACTACTAATAGCTTGCTTCGTCCTATCCGCATTTGGCGTTACTTCAAGCAAACTTAGACCGTCGATCGCTGACTAGAAGTGGCAACGTTGGCCAGAAAACTCCCAAGATGCTTCCCGTACTGAATTTGAAGTATGAAACGATCTATAGCAGGATACTTGTTTTCTGTCATTTGCGAAAATTATTGCTCACATTGGTAGGTGCTTCCGAACACATACATAATTTCATACCGGCATTTACTAGTTTCTTCAAATTGCTCGGATAAGTATTTGTAAAATTCTGGTACAGATACTTATTTTCATTAAAATACGTACCACATTGAATTTAAATTACTGCCATTTGCTTATGGATTTGCACTTCTTCTATGCCGATTGAAAACATTTACAAAAACAAAAAAAAGCTCCTTTTCTAAGGATTTGAAATTTTCAAACTGTTTTCTTCAAATTCAGTTTTCAGATAATACATTTATCGGCTTACTGCATACATTTTACAAGTCGGAAAGTGTGCTAAATCATAATTTTTAATAGTTTTTCCAAAAAGTAACTTACTTTTGAATGCTAACGAAGTGTTTTCGTGTAGTGTTTTCTATCAAAATTGTCATTGTGGGCCAGACTTGAGCATTGTGTTAGCATGCTTGACATGCCTGTTTTAGACTAATTCAATTTTGAAAATCTTTTGCGCATGAGAATTTTGTTTTTTACACCAGTCGGAAGAATGTCTTCCTAAGCTTTTCAATTGCCTTAGACAACTCTATTTTTATTAGTAATTTCCTGTAGTACTCAATAGAAATACTGAGCGTTCTATTCTCATTTCATAGTCATTTACAGTATTATATAACGTTTTTGTTCTTCGAGATTGACGTTGAAGTAATGTAAAGATTGAATTGACACTTGTAATTAAATATATTTATTTACCCAACAATATGGGCTCTATTCGGAGCCGGATCTACGAATTTTGACTCCCGTCATACCTGACCCCCCCTCCCGGCCGCGCTGCATTTGTTTGAAGACGGTGGTAGACGGCCACTGGCAGGGTTAGGATGTTAGTGTCAACTGTTTGTACTAAAACTTAATGCGGGATTGATTGTAATAGAAAATAATGTTGAGGACTTTAAAAATATAACTACAGATACATATGGACGGAAAATGCTAAAGTTACTTAGTTTAGACAGTGTAAAAGCTCCCCAAACAACAAATCTTTTTAAAATGTATTTATTGAACAATTAACACAAAACTAAAGATACTGATCAACTAAACAACTCGAAGATCTATTTGCATCTAATTCCTTTTTTATGCTGCCCCGTTCATCCTAATAAAACCAGTAACATCTTTGCTCCAGTTATATTTGCTATTGAAGCACGTTTCATGAGTAATCAAAATACACTATGAACAATAATATGTGGAGCCGCCTTTTTTCTATCCCTTGTAATTTTTTCAGATTTTGCAAATTTTATGTCAAGCTTGAAAATTAGGCAAGTTCGTTTTCAATGCATTAACGAAGGTTGGTAAATTGCAACTTCTGTAAATTTTTTGTAACAAACTATAAGGAGAAAATACAGAAAATTATACATATCTTACTGTTTTCTTTGCTAAATCGGCTTTTAATTAATTAAATAAGTGCAGTTTATTACAACCAAATATGTGCCTTGCACCTTGTGAACTCTAGCAAGAATCCACGCGATGACCATGCTCTTTGGTGGATCGTGTTATTTCAGTACCTTGAAAACGAGGATACTTAGGCAGATTTGGCCTTTTTGCTCTTTGTGCACTCATATTGACTAACCTTCCGCAAGACCTTGCAGCTTGCATCATCAGAGTGAAAGTCGCACTAAGAACTGTGGTCGGTTTGGAGCCGTTTATAGCCCTCTTTGTCAACCGCTCGGAGTGACGTAATGCTGATTGGTCGTTCAAGTGCAGCGTAATTCGTGGCGCGTGGCCGTATCACGCACACTGGTTGTAATGCTTTAGATCAGGGCTGTCCAACTTCAAGGGGCCCAAGGGCCACTGTAAAAAATTGAAGGTTGTGAGGGCCGCATCATAAAATGTATCGTATACGACTGTGAGTGATTTGTAATAAATATAAAACATGTATATTTCAATACTAATTTTTATTTATTCAAGAAGCTTAGGTTACATTACAAAAAGCACTGAAACATGAAAGAGATATACAGGGTGTTCTCTGAGGTAACCGACAAATTTAGACCATATGTTCTAGAAGTGATTCTAAACAAAAAAATGTATATTCACTTTAGGTTAATTCCTTTCCGTTCTTGAGATACCGACAAAAGAAAAAAAATACATCAATTAATGTAAATTTACATATAGAAGTGTGACGTTTAACCCCCTTACTAAGGGTGTCAAAGATTTACGTTCACGCAAATATATATTCGATTAGGTAAAACACCAGATAATTACCAAAACAAATATGTTTTTAGCTAGTTACAATAATTAATTAAAAATAATTAACATGTTCTTCTGGAACGATGTCTGGTTTCGTGGGTGCACGAGCTGCAACCCAATGCACCGGCGAGTGTTGCGGGTCCCTATTGGTAGTCCGCCGGTACGCATGCCGATTCTTCGAGAAATTGGCTGAGCCGGAAAATGATGTTGACATTCTCCCGGTAGGGAATTTGCGGGCTGTGGAATCGAACGTCCAAGTCCAGGAATTCGCCTTTTAATGAACAAAAAAGTGCCCTGCATGCGGCTACAGGACTCGAGCCGCTCACAAGCGGCGTAGAGGCTGCGATTCCTACAGGTTACAGGTTTAATTATTAGTATAATGAGGTTATGAGGAGTATTACATCTCTCTGGGAGCCGGGATTTGCATTTAAAAATTAGGCGGTTGGAAATGGCTTTTAAGCAGTTAGTCCTGCAAGACAGCGTATTAAGACAGGGTTAAAGCCTCAGGGATTCTATTTCCCAAGAAAGTTCAACAATCAAGGTAAAATCGAATTCGAGCGGTCTTGCTCGTGCGGAAAATTTGAACTTCTCGGACTGACAGTACAACACGTCATCTTCCTTGAAGCCTGGTCTGGTAAGGGTTAGAGGCCTACTCCGTTAGACAGTTCAGGAGTCCACATTTTACTAAGCTTAAAACCATCTTCCCGGTTTATATTATTTGGATGTTTTTCTATTTCTATGACTTCACGCATCACTCGTGAAGGTATTCTGGCAAGTACTCTGGTTTGCTCAAATTCGAAGGTGTATCCATTTGTAATAGAATGCTCAGCTACTGCTGATTTTGTGATGCGTTTGTGTTTGCAATCGCCTTTATGCTCTTGAAGTCTTAGATCAACGAAACGACCAGTCCGTCGAATGCAACTCGAGCCGCAAGAACAAGGAATGCGATATACGCCAGCGGTTTTTAAACTTGGAATTTTGTCTTTTACCGATCTGAAGCCGTTGCGCAAAGTTTCATTGGTCGTGAACACAGTTTTGTTGTTGCATCCTCGTAGTCATGGTACTCAACATCACGAGCCACCAAAGAACATGGCAATCGTGTGGATCCTTGCTCGAGTTGACAAGGTGCAAGACACATTAAGCCAGAGAATGCTGAGTTTTTATCCACAAAGACTACGCAGTCGAAGCCGAAATTTGATGTTTACAAGAATATATCAAACAGCTTTTTCCGAAAGTTCTAATTAAAAAAATAGCGGTGTTACATATTTAAAAGATCTATTTTAGATTATTACTTCAAATTGATTTTTCCCAAGGTGTAAGTTTGCAGCCAAAGGGCAACGCCCAAGTGCTACAAATACATCGAGGAAGAAATGGCGTTCTCTCCTGCCGTGTTTTTATTATTTTGTTCACGACCTGAATAAGAAAGACAAGAAAACTATTTTCATAAATTGAATTCTGTTTGTTTTTCGAATATCATGACAACGGGCTGTTCTTATATTGTTCTTGCATTGTTTATATTTATTTATCTCCTTAAGGAGAAATAGTGTTTGACACCAATTTTGTAAACTAGAAACTGATTTCTACCCCCGGTCGTGGAAAAATTATTTTTTAGCTAGCCATACATTTCTTGTTCAATTTTATTTTGAATATTAAGTCTGTACTTTTATTTTACATAAGTTTTAAATTCAAATTCAATTTATCTCTAGTATTCCACAGCACTTTGTAGTCAAAATTACATCTTTTTATAGCTCAAATTACATTTAATAGAAATGTAAAAAAATCTTTATACTGGTGTAGCAACCATCTACCAGTTTAGCAACGATAAACGGTAGGTTGTTTTTCAGCCTAGGCCGGTAGCACTTAGCAACGACTGCGATTCGTGTTATATATTTGGCAGTACGGAAGTATATTGTTGCTGGTATTGTCAGTCGATGTCAAATTCGAGGTTAGCAGGTTAGGGTGTTCTTCAGTCTGACATAAACGTACACAAAACGTAACCTCGAATTTGACACGAATTTGCCAGAGAGAGCGTCACCAACAATACATTTTAGTACTGTCAAACGTATAACAAGAATCCCAACATTTTTAAAGTAAATAATTTGAGATATTTCTTTTATAAAATCAAAATGGTTCTTGTTCAGTATACAAAAACATTTTATCCGACACACTGCCGGTATTCGTGTTCATGGCCGCGCTAGTTCACGTGCAGCGCCCTGTTGGGCTCAACCGTGAAGTACTAGCTGGGCCATAAATGCTTAGCTACCAGCCTAATCTCGTAAATATCTAGTAATATTGTTTTTATTAATATTTATCATTTTGGAATTTTGAAAAACTAACCTACCGATTTATTTAAAATTTTTTGATTCTCTAAAGCTGAGTAATACTATTTATTGCATAGTATAAAACTGAAAACTTTATAAGATAACGGCCCATATGTATTGTTAAAGCTGTATATTTTGAGTACCTATCTATAATTTTAAAACTAAAGGGCGATTGCCACGGAATTTGCATAGATACACAGTACCTATACACGCATGATCAGAATTATTGCATATCGCTATATTTCCACTTAATGAAAATTTCAACGGCAATATCACATGGAATCGGATTTCTCAGTGTTGGTGACTGTAAATTTCTAAAGTTTTAAAGATTTTAATTACATTGTGGCTTTTGAACATTAGATTAAGTGCAACATTCAACAAAACCATAAAACGAATAATAAAAACCAAAAATCTAAGTTTAGTAATAATCTGTGTGTCCTCATCGGGCCCCAAAACATGCCCTCATGCGGTTTTCCATACTTTCAAAAAGAAGGTCGATGTGTCTTTGATGAATTATTGGGTCCCATGCCTCTTGAGCAGCTTCTTTCAAATTTTTAACGTTAAAGGTGAATTTTTCATTTTTAATTCGACTGTTAAGCATGTCCCAAGCATGTTTAATGGAGTTCATATCGTTAGAATTTGCGGGCCACCTCATCCTTGGGCAGTGGCGTAACAAGACGGTTTGGCGCCGGTGTGCGCAAGAATAAATGATAGCCGCTGTATACAAACAGTTTCAGAAAAAAGAGGGGGGGGGGGTAATTTTTGGTCATGCAACTTTAAATTTAAAAGGAAATTAATAAGCCCTTCTCTTAACATGAAAGGTTACTTACAGAAAAATAAAACACATTTATATGTTTCAATCTTTTATTAAATATAACATAATAATAATAATCCCATTATTTCCTATTGGGACATAGGGTATTCCTATATTCTCTCCAGTTGTCATGACCTCTGTATCTGAGGCAATCGTCAGAAATTTGCGGTTTAAAACTTTGAATTTATAGTATGTTACTATGCACTATGCACTATGAAATCTAACACCCGTATGCATAGTCGTTCGTCAGCGGCTCGCCGGAGTTTCGTTATGAATAGTACGTGGGCGGCACTGTACGTCTATGTCAAATTCGAGGTTTGCAGGTTAGATTTTGTGTCTGTTTCTGTCAAAACTGACGGAAAACCTAACCTGGTAACCTCGAATTTGACACAGACGTCCAGTGCCGCCAACATACTATTCATAACGAAACTCCGGCGAGCCGCTGGCGAACGACTATGGATACGGGTGTAAGAATCACTAACACACACTAGAGCTGGAACTTCTAATCTACTCAAAAGGAGAAAAGACTACGCATTTAAAAGAGCCCAGTGGCGCTCACGTACGATAGTCTGTTGCCACTTTGAACCATTATTCTAGGAAAGCTTTTATTTTCACTAAAGACTCCGCTATCGCGGCGCCTATATAGATTCGGCGCCGAGGTTCTTCGCACCCCCTGCACATATGATAGTTACGCCACTGTCCTTGGGTAGATATTCTTCGACTCCGAAGGTACTATGGGTAGTTACATTATCATTCATGTAAATGAAATCTTTGCCCACCGCACCTCGAAACAGACGTACAACAGAAGCAAGAACGTTCTGAATATAAAAGTTCAAAGTTGCCTGTCATCATCCGTTTGATGCCACCAGTGGCGTACAAGCGTCTCCCATTATGTCTGCCCAAAACATCCACGCTACCACCTTGCAACGGAAGACGAGGCTGGACTGTGGATAAAAGTAATTGTTTTTCTGAACATCTCCAAAAACGTATCCGTTTTGAATCTCTTACTATTTAGATCAATTCTGGTTTCATCTGCAAACAGGGCCGTGCTCCAATTTTGTACGTTTGTCATCATTCCTCGTGCCTACCTAGGCGAGTGGCTTTGTGCTGCTGTGAGTTTGTCTCGGCACATCAAGAGGTCTTTGAAGATGTAAATTGTTCAATTTTAACCACCTACGTATGCGGCGGCACTACCTGACAATGTCTGAAGAAATTTACACTATCAGATTAATTTGGCGGTTTTGTCTAGGTGTAGTAGCCTTCTTCCTACCATTTCCTGGCCTCTCTTTAACATCATCAGTCTTTTTTTATAATTCATGGAACATCATTCTGTAAAACCCCAATTGTTTCTGCAACTTTTCTTTTTGCGAGTACAATCTGCAAGAGGGTTAGTATTCCTCCTTCCTACCCTTTCCCGGCTTCTTTTTAACATCATCAGTCTTTCTGTTTTTTTTTTTATAATTCTTGCGATACCACTGTGTGAAACCCCAATTGTTTCTGCAACTTCTCTTTTTGCGAGTCCATTCTGCAAGAGGGTTACTACTCTCACTCTGTCCAAGTACGAAATCGTGTTTCGTGCCATTTTGTCAATTCTAAAACATTGAAAACTACGAAAGTGGCAGATTTATATAAGTTTGTTATTTACATTCTTTGGTTGCTTAGTAAAAACACACGTCACTTGTTTTGCTTTTGTTTTTTTTGTAGTGTGCTTGCAAAAAACTCAAATGCGGACATCCATAATAACAAAATCTCGAAAAACGCGTATAATACAATATCTAATCATTGTGATCATAGATGTATGATATATGTAAGTTGTATTATATTGGTTATATTAAATATTTTATTGATTGACTCCCCCCGCCCAGTCTATATGTACAATTTTTGAGCTATTTGGAATTGCTTTCGCTGTTTGTTATATTTGCAAATCTCGTCCGTCGCAATTGTGGCATAGCTGTCCATCAGAGTAATTCTATTTTATAAATAAACATAGGATGATGAAAATATTCCCAATTTTATCACATATTTAGGCTCAAAATAGTAATTTCCAATTTTTAATATCGCCCCAAATACGTGCTTTTTATGCAACCCTTCCAATCGAATAGTCCGGATCCATCGAATTTGCACTGTGAAACATGACCAAGCCCAAGGCAATTTAACTTCAACGAATGGAACGTTAGAAGTACCGATGTTAAAACCTACATTCTACTACTCATTGTTTTTATTGCTAAATTGCTAGAGCTGGTGCATTGGGGTCTTGAACTGCAATGAAATTTTAAATTAGCGACCTTGTGCACAATTGGCAAAGGACATTCGATATTAATGCGGTGATGCAACGTAATAATGTGCAGGTGCATATAGTGAGGAATTGATGAGGTTTTCCAGCAGAATTTATGGTTATATGTGCGTAATATGTAATATGGTTATTAATTACTTCAATGGAGGCAGGTTCGTATTCACGTTGTATTAAATGAACATCTAAGAAGTCTGAGAATGTATTGTAAATTTTTTGCTATCCAAAAATATTTTTAATTAGAAGAAAAATTTAGATGGATTTTCACAATGAAGATGTGATACAATTAATAATTATATTTTTCTATTTTATGTGATGTAGAATTTCAGTTCTATTGTTTTTATTGTTGTTTTGTTTCGAGTGTTAGTGGACACAAGTTCCATAATTACATACTAATGTGCCAGCTTAATTGCATTTTTCTTCAGTTCATATAATACTCTTGAGGAATTTAGAATCTCATTCGCCTTTGATCAGTTTTTAGCAAGCATAAAACCCATTTTGGCTATAGTCTTAATTTTTCAGTTGCGATATGAAATGAATTTTCAGTAACAATACCACGATGCGATTATGAAGTATCAACAATACTTTTGCTTTTTCACGAAACGGGTTGCTTAGAAACACCTCGAGCCGAAATCGAGTAGTGTTTCTATCAAGCAATACGTTGAGTTTGCAAGCAAACGTATTTGATAATTCTTAAAGTCGTCGATTATACCATGAGGTAAGGGAATTACACGAAACGTTAATTTATTGCGTATCCTCAAAAACTTGTTGGAAAAAGCATGACATTGACAGCTGACCGCTTAAAATTGTAAATGTTAAGGTTTTATAAATAAGACTCGGCTGTAACTTAACATTTGTTGTGCACGTTTATTAAGAATGGAACTTGTCCGTATTAGATGGATGCTTACATACAAGAGACTGCTTAAAAATTACCTAGAACGGTACATATCGGCGGTTTATGGGGGGTGGCCATAAATCCAGCAACCCAAACATTTGGCACACAGCAGCGAGTGCAAAAGCCCGTCACCAACCCAAAGGTTGAGTTTTCTTACAACTAAGCGGCATAATACAAGCTAAAGATTTTAAAACATCAATAGAAAACACCAAAACGATAACACCACGGTGTTTTCACTTACTAATACATGTTTTTTATAGGGATTTTATGCATTATGAATGGCATCATTTTAATACGCTCATTAGTCTGTACGGAATTGACGTCCAACTCTTCGCCTATCATAGCTGATTTATAATTTTTTAAGTTGGTGTCCGGCTCTGCTATCAGCCTTAAATTACGTTACCTTGAAGTGTCACGACTTGACGATAACATAATTACACATTAGAGCAGGAGCTGTAAAATCAGATAAATTAATTACCAAATTTTAATAACAATTGTGGTAATCGACGAAGGTTAAGTCGAACCTCGCAAGTCAGTCAGGCGCTGCGAAGGTTAAGTCTTGATGGCTATAAAAACTTAGGCGTTAGGTTAGGTTAGTGCAACAAAGCTGATTAGATTAAACCAACGGAGGTTCGCTTAATATCTCACCAACAAGTGGATTGGGCTAGGTTAGAATGAGTTTCTATCTTTACACTTCGTAAGTGTACTTCATAATCGTTTTAGAAAATGAGCTTCGAATGAAAGTGGTCTTAAAAATTATCCATTTAATGGTTTTTCAAACCTTCGAATAACCTTGAATGTTTTTGAAGGGGGTGGAGTATAAACACAGGCTATTTTAGACACAAACACATAAATCCTGCCGATCAGCCAACCTATCGGAAATATTTATTCAACCGTGGCTATTTTCCGGCGGCCTCTGAACTCTTATATGGATATTAATTAGGAGTTGTCGCCAAACTCAAAATTAGCGAGTTCGGTTAGAGTAGTAATTATTATTTCGCCGCTTTTCAAGGTCTTTGATTTCGAAAACGCTCAAGATAGCTTGTAACGAGGACGACGAAATTTCAGTTTAAAAATAAACGAAATCGGGGGCATCGGCTCCTGGTTAGCGTTGACTGACTGAAATTTATTTTGGATTGGGCAACTCCAGTTAGCTACGCGTCGTTTGATAAGCGTATTTGAAAGTCTTTAACATGAGTATTTATTACTGAGGCTTTCGTTATTTAAAGAAATAACGTTGTTTAAAATCTATATATCGTATTGGTGTATTATTTTATAGAGGGTATTTTGTAACTTCCGCGAATTGAAGTTTGTATTGCAGAGATTACCTAATTATCAAATGGTTGAATCAGTTTGATGTCAAAACAGTGTTCCAAAATTGAACAATTATTTACTGCTCTCTTGTTGAATTATATTCTTCAGGGGTCAAGTGTTTTAAACGTATGTTAGAAGTTTGCGTAACACTGATATTAGGTACTCGAGACTTTAATAATCCGAATTTGTTAATTTTGCGTTCTGTTCAAAAATGCCTATTAAATCTATATAAGTTTCTGGTTTAAACTCACGTAGATAAAAATAAATACGTTGTGGATGACAAGGACACTTTAATACAATTGAATACAGGGTGTCAACAATTTTATTAGACAAGTCATAACTTCTAGAGTATTAGGTATGTCAAAATGAGATTTGGTATGGGCAAATGGTATAGGAGAAGGAGAGTTTTCACATATTTTTTACTTTCTGGTCACTTCCGGTTTCACCGGAAATGGCTCCGGTTTCGAATTTTCAAATGGAACACCCTGTATATTTTTACATTTTTAGATTTCTGACACAATTCTCGATCACAATGTGACATTTTAGACATTTTTTAAGCCTACTTGATTTTTTTAGAGCCACTTTTAGTATTGCATCTAGGTGGCCATGATTGGACGCAAACTAATCTAAGGACCTCAGGTGATGTCAGAAAATTACAATCGCAAAGTTTTAGTGATTAGTATGATAGATAGGAATAAGTCAAGTTGACAAAATTACATTTTCGTGTCTAACTATTTTTTTTTAAATGGCTACCCTTTTTTGACAAGCACTTTCCGAAAAGAGGATATTTTGGTGAATCTAACGATACTAATTTATTTGCGATTGGATTAAAAAGATCTAAGCAAAATACTGGATAATAATTTATTTTCTTTTGTCAAGTGTGCCATGGATAGCCAAGATGCATAATACCTATCCTCTCCCTATACCATTTACCTACGAGTATACCAAATCTCATTTTGATACACCTAATACTCTAGAAGTTATGACTTGTCTAATAAATTCGTTGACACCCGGTATATAATTCCAACATAAACAAATTAATGCACAAATACGTACAAAAATAAATATTGTGCGTGATTAACAACTAGCTTCGTAATAGACAAAAACCGGACGTCAAGTCGATCACATAAAGAATACGTAGTATAAAATGCCACTGTCTTGCTCTCGATCGTGTTTATATTTACTTCTGTTCGCTTCCGTCAGTGGAGGATATATGGGCTCCCGAATAATTCGTTGGAGGTTGAAATCCCCTGTTATCAAAAGCGCTAACTACCATTGTGTCTCCGAAGGTTTTGCGTCAGAGAAGGAATTTATGGCCCTCGGACCCGTCTACCCGGATGTTCCGGCCATTCTTATTGTGCCAACGGAGTCATTGTATCTTCTAGAGTTGTATGGTCTTGGCCTTGCCTTGATAATTGCGCGTACTAATTTTGTGTCAGCGGAAGTTGTCAATCATTCGCGTTTCTTGCCGATTTCCAAGCGTACCTCCTGATGATATAAAACGGTCAGCAAATCCACCGGAAGTTTTTTCTCCACGATTTATGCGCTGCGTCGATGAGCCTTTTTTGCTGGGGTTGTTTATTGCCGCAGTTGCTGTGAATATTCGCTACACTATCAAAAATCTTGATTATTGAAACTGATACGAAAGAATTTATTGCTTTGAAGAAGTCTTGTTTAATAATCGAATTTCTGGTAAAGTATATAGTGCCCTGTTATTGATTTTCTGTTCTTAGACAGAATTTTGTTTCAAAGTGTCTTCGAATACTGCAGTGCTGATTACATAAAGAAGTATATAATTATATTTACATACATTTCGGAATTGTAAGAAAAACAGGCTTTATGTAATACATTTTTTTTTTCAGTCAACAGGAGTATGCGAGCTGTTTCGATAGTAAGGCAAGATAACCTACACACGGAAAAGTGGCTAACGCTCGAGTACTGTATACTTAGAGATTATGAATAGTTTGAGTAATGACATTTATAATAGCGTCAGGGATACAAATTGCTTAGATGTTTTGTCATAGGGGACACTTCCTTTAAACTTGAATTAGAAAACTGTTATCCTCTTGTTGGTTTGATATTCATAAGGGTGTATTTCAATCCGTTGTTTGTGTATTAAAGCGGTAGTAAATATGGGTTTATATGTAAATTAAATTGGGGTTTATCTAAGATCAGATAATTTCCAATTAGATCGTCGATACACGGAATTGGAAATGAGCGAGGGTGTTGTTCATCACGGCAGAAAATCAGGCTCAGTCCCCCACTGGCGCGGATCAAGATATTGTCATCGGCTTTCACGACTATGCTCGCATGATTTATCGCGAAGTGGAAAAGTAATAACATCGATTTACTTCATTTCCGGCTTACGCAACCGCTTGCACCATACCTGCGCCGCGTTTGCCGAATTATTGTCAATTAGGGGGCGTCCCGAAGCTGGGTTAAGGCCACCATTATCGTGCCCCAGCATCGCCTGCTGGCGGTGTTTCGAAACAATAGACATCTAATTAGTAATTACGATCTACTGTGCGGTCGGGAATTCGATTTTCTCGCTCCATCATTGCCAGTCACCATGGATACGAGGAGCAGTAGACGAGATGTCCAGACGGTTGCAAATATGGGGTCATTGGATATTATCGCACAGTGCAGAGAGCACTTTGAAAGTAATTTGGACGAATTTATTCCGAAAACGTTTCGTTACATGATTTTCGTTTTGAAGGAAGGTATAAATTGTGAACTAAAATTTTAGAGGTTGACTAAAAATGTAATAATATAAGACCACGTACAGTAGATTTATTGTTAATAAATGTGAAGAAAATCATATCCATACGCATAGTAGCTATGAAAATCAATGTGAGAATGTAGCTCGTCATCCAACCTCAATGTTCATCCTGTTGTCTTTGTTGACAGTAACCCAGTAACAATTGCAAAGAATGTAAACAAGTTTCATTGACACCGCATTGTAATTACTTATTACCGGCTTTCTAAAAAATCTAAAGATAGTTTACATAGAACTTTCTCACGCAAATTACATCAATTTGCAAATTTAAAAAAAATCATTGCAGTCGCTGGGATTCGAACTCGCGCTCCCATGCGCTCGTTCAAACGATTACTAATTTCTTATCCGCCGCTTTAACCGCTATTGCACGCCAGCACAGCTGTTGGATTCGCTTTTGGCCGTATTATATCACTGAATTCAGAAAAAAAATATTATTTTCATAAATATTAAATTAGGCTCCCCCCGTGCCATTTAAAAAATGTAGTTGGCCTTGTATCTTCAAAATAAAGGATGGTAGAAAATTGAAAAAGTCTTAGATGATATGTGCCAAATTTCAACGAGTTCTGCTAAACCATTGTAAAATATTTAGCTGTATCCATACTTTTTCGCAACCCTGCATATAAGGAGGCATTTTTGGTAGTCCGTTTTAGTTTTAACCCCCTAGTGATCTTTCTCACCTGTAGTTTTTACCAACAGCTACTTAGGTACTAGTTTTTTTAAGATATAGGTAGTTTTATCAGCTACCTCAACGTCGAGTTTAGACGTAGTTATGTCTGGTTTGGCTTCTCGTATTTCCCTTATCGAATGAAGTGATGATGTTTCCTGATTTTGTTAGATCTCTCTGAAAGCGCTATTTTGATTAATTAGCTGTGACAGTTTAATATTAACCCGTTGCAAACTAAATATTTGTTTGGAAGTTTTGAGGTTAGGTATGCTCATATTCCGTTAGCGATTTTTAGTGTACCTACTTCTGAACCTGGATCTCAGTAGTCGATCGACGTAGGCAGTGTCTCTTGTCCCGCATGTGTGACCTTACGTGCAATGTTCAGTTCCCATATTACATTATTTGGCTTCGCTAATCGTGTATGCGCGTGATATTTCGTACTGTTTAAGCACTTTAAGCGTTTTTCGGTTGGGTTTTACGTTTTTTCGACATTATTTCATTAAGTTATTCTTGCTGCTTTGAATCCTCGAGCGCTTTTTTAACTTCATTCTCCGGTGGGGTTTTCTAGGATTCTTTCATCCCACTGTGGTGGTGAGACTGCTTAACGACTACAATTATTAACTTATCGACTTGTTTTCAGTTCTGGCCGGTTTGCTTGCCGCTTTTTAATCTTCCAACTTATATTCGCGAGTTGTTAATCAATCAAGTTGGTGGCCCTCTTATTTTTTCCTATTATTTTAGTGTTGACCCATCCTTCCTCCGGAGTAGCTCAGCTGTTGCAATGTTATTATTAGTTTTTTAAAATTACATCTGCATATTAAAGCGTTGCAACGGTCACAAAATATATTAAATTGCGACCATACTGTCACATATCAAGCACAAAGTTGTACGTACTACTATTGCCTTTCAGTTTATTACGATTATTTTATCATTTTATTGACGTGATTGAATATTTACTACATACGGTGTATCTACTAGTCGCATCTAATCATTGCTGTTACTCTGTTTAGTATAATTAAAATTATAATTTTCATTTGTCATATTTCTCGCCGTTATCCCGTTTCGTCTACTCCTCCCACTTATTTGGTTATTAGGGTTTGGGCAAAATTCGCTGTCATAGTATACGCATAGTAGTCTTGTATTCTCAATAAGAATTTTACGTTGCCATTTTAATTACTTCTGTGCATGCTCGTGTGTGCAATAATAATAAATTATTAAACAGAAGTGAAATGCAGTTTAGCGCACGTGTTAAGTTTCCAATCAATTGAACAGTTTTGATCAATAGACTTGGTTAGCGTTAATGAAGCGGTGGTGCAAGATGTCAGATCTGCAGCAGCCTACATTTAATTGTTCCTAAATTTGCACAGCAGCTGTGCGTTTCAGCGAATTGTCTTAATTAAAGTGTTCTGTGTAAAATATCTTGGCCACAATACCAAAATTAAGCCTCTGCGGTATTCAGGACATTCCGCGCAAATTGCATTAGTTTTCTTGACAAATGGGTCCAGAATTAGCTCAGTGCAGGAGTGCAACTATGAGAACTCAAACTGTGAGCTTAAGAGACATGGACGGACAATATTGCGAAATTTAACAAATTTTTTTTTGAAATGCTTGCATGAAAACTGCAAAACATACTTTCTAAACAAATCCCCAAAACGATGCGTAGGACAATTAGAAAGGGGTCGGAAGGTGGTCTGAAAAAGTAGCAAAAATGTGTTGAGTTCCTGTTGTATTCGGTCACCCTATTCTCCGAACGTCGGAACCACCACCAAACTTGGCCATAACCTATTATTAAATGGCCATTGTGTCCACTACACCCCTAATAATCCGCGAAAGGAAAATCACGCG
The DNA here is from genome assembly GCA_940337035.1 of Agriotes lineatus. Lineage (NCBI taxonomy): Eukaryota > Metazoa > Arthropoda > Insecta > Coleoptera > Elateridae > Agriotes > Agriotes lineatus. The sequence goes on along the minus strand of CALNHX010004524.1, from coordinate 97,623 downwards.
TAACGACTCGCTCCCCATATGTAATAATTGTCCTTCGAAAGCGTTTTGTATTCAGAAGTTTTCGATATTGATGAAAATTCGTAGTGACGATTATTGCTACTATGTACCAAAACAAAACCATTTCCTTAAAAAATTAAGTTTTTCCGAAAACGAAAGAAAAAGTAAATTCCACAAGATGCAATTAAAAACGAATATGACAATATTACCGTTAAGTGTGGGTGAATTGGAACGTGTGCCTTTAACTGAATTTACCGCCTTCCCTTTAAGCAAATTTCGATTTACGGTGTGGTAGGTATATATTGTAGTTCTTACTTCTTACTTCGTCATTTCTGTGTCGACCGCTTAATATTTCTCAATGCTCTGAAAATGAAAAATTATACTTTTATTCAACTCAGTCGATTACGATAGCTAGAACACATTGGTAGACAGAAAACAAGACGCTATAATTGTGATTGAAATAAAAATATGGTAATTAACTTGTAACACATGTTAAAACTGGCCACCCCCAATCCTGCGCTGCCTGCGTCTCTGCGTAACCTTTTCATCGGCAACGATCGGGCGCACTTCGTCCGCGATCGATCGTCGTGTTGCGTGTGCTTTATAGCGCAGCGACAAACAAGTACGATGTGTACGCCTTTGTAGGCGAGTGTTTACAGCGTCAGACTAACGATCGGATTCCCCAGGTTCGAATTCCACAGACTCCAATTTTTTCGTTGCTAATTAAAGTAATTCGCGTTGCTAAGCGTTTCCTTTTGCTGTTTCAGTAGCAGTAGAAGCATCAAGATAATTTTATTTTTTTATAGATAATCACTAGCTATATTAAAGATGTTAAAACATTTTCTTCTGCAACTTCTTTATTTACAATACAATTTTAAAAATGCAAAAACTATTTTAGATCGAGTAAGGCCACCGGTGTGGTGGACTCGAAAGCTAGTTTTTTTTTTAAGTAGACGTGTTGCGGATATTCAGGGAGTGCACGTCAAATCAACTACCTACTATCAGTGGCGACTCGTGAATACAACCATAAATTATTTTTATAACATACGACTGGAATAAGGATTAACCTTGTCTTCGTATGTGCTTTTGTAAAGCTTCCCTTTTACACAGAAAAGTAATAATTATAACTGTTTCGCTCAATTCTCATTATTAAATTAAATATCTTCGTATGTATTTTGCTCTCCTTTTTAGATTTCCACCGAAACGCCACTAAAATTTATTATAAGACCTTTACTTTTTTACATTCCACATCTTGAATACTCGGATGCACTTCAAGAATCTGGTTAAACGGCCCGTTCGCTTGCTATTCTAGTTTCCAACGAGCATTCCGAGTTGTATGGCTATTTTTAGCGTATTTGGGTGTATTGATGAAGAGAGAGGAATCGGTATTCAAAATATTTTTACCCGCAAAGCAACTATTGTTAGTAGTTGTAGTTGTTTTTCCTAGTCAAATGTCATTGGGTTAAATGCGAGATGTCCACTTTTGGTACCATGAAGTGGTTGGCATCGACGTTATTGTTTTGCTCGGTTCAAATACGCAAATTTAATAGCAGCGCTCCATTTATTTCAGGCGAGCGTTAATTCAATGTTAGTATGTCACACCGTATCGAAACAATGGGCGCGATGGAAATGCAGTCACGCATTTCATTAACATCCAAATTCGAGTTTAATGCCTGTTCAATTATCGACAATACAATTCGCCATTAATTATGTAGACACAAATTCATTAAAATATTTATTGATTATAATTGATAAAATTATGTTGGACAGTTTTCACATATAGGGAGAATAAAAGAAACAATTATTGCCTTATTTTCAAATAACATGGTGGTTTGCAAAAATGTGGTTCTTGTCGATAACACCCAGTACTCGGTCGTACATCTGCTTTTGGATCAAGTGAAAACTTCTTGGGCGGCTATTTTAAGCCTCCAAATGCAGAGTTCATCAACACTGGCAGTCAGTAATGCTCTCTCAAAAATAATTTGTCTCCGAGTGACCCAGCATGGCTTCTCCGAGACAAAACAACGAAAGCAACTGCAAAAACCAAGAACTGGCGAAGAAGAGAAACCGTGCTAATTTTAAACCTAAGCCTTGTACTTGCGTTTGGACGAGACGGGAATGTATTGCCAGGTTTAAAATACTTTATAACCGCCGAAATCAGGACTTGCTTGTCCCATGGAATTTCTCAATCTATCTAACATATTGCATTTTAGTGAAGCTTACTTTTCTTTGTTGGATTTAGAGTATGTCTATATTTTTCCTTTCGATTTTGATCGTTCATATCCTATGACCGAAAATTTTCCAATATGAATATCATCTCAACAATTATATTTATCTAATACTTTCCAGCACCGGATATATGTGATTTATTAAAAACAAAGATTTTTGTTGTAGATATCTTGAAAAGTAGCACTTTTCCAATAGTTGTAGTAATGAGCAGAAAATTGTCAATGGGCGTTGCAAAACTCGACTGGTTGCAGACCTAGAATATTTTTAGAAATTCTAAATCTCGTAGGTTGAGAGTGTTCTTCTTCTTCTTGCACGTAATGGAGTAAGTATTCTACCTGTCGCTACTTAAACCTCTTCTTGAGTTAGTTAGCTCAGATTTCTTGTTCTTCTTCGTTCATCATTCTATATGGAAGTTTGGATATGATCATTCAGTTGCGTTATAAATTTCCTTTACTATACAATAATTTCTATGAAATGGATACGGTAAGAATATGGCATGTGCATTCATCTGTCTCGTTGTAGAGATAACATTTTAGTGATTATGAGAATACACGCAAGTCACAATTTGTTTATGGGCTTCGTGAAGCCTCCGAAAGTTTTATTGTGGGACAATAGAGCCAACAGTTAACACTCCTCCATGTGTTTGCATAGTCCTGAAGCTGCTTTAACTCAGAATATATATGTTTTACCCAGCAGACGTGAAAAGCGTGTCCTTCGAAGTACTTCTGCCTACCAACAGTTCCGTTCTCGACTGGCTTCGTTTTATTCATTCATGAATCTAATGAATGCATATTGTTATTCAAAGTCTGCATTTGAATGAGTCTTGGCCACAATTTGCATTAATAAAAGTGTCTGCTATCCCCGGACTGTTCCAGAGTTTAGCAGCGGGTTTGTTGTAACATCGGGCTTGCAATTAATTGGATTAACATTTATTGAAGATCATAGAATTGCAATTACGATTGCTGCGCAATGGCAATTTCCTTTTCTTAAGCGCGCATATACGAAATATATCTCTTCTCCAACTTAGTAATTTACGTTTCGACGTCGTTAAAATTCTATTTAAACCGTAATGCGTTGCTGAGTACAAACTTCTGATCAGGGAGCAATCACGCCCGAAATGGCCTGGACTTCGGGGACTCACGTTTGGGAACTAGCAACTTCTTGCATTTTTAATGTCAATTTGCCGCTGGTTGCCGGGGATAAAATCGTATCGATTTAATAGCGTGAGCAGGTTAAAGTAACTCCAGTTTAACTCTTCGTTCCCAGGATGACAAATGGGCTATGTGTTTGGTTGAAACATTCCCAAGTCAGGAAGGAAGATGTAGTTCTATCAGCGTTTATCATTTTATTGTGTTTTTGTAGTACACGAAAGCAAGCCCACATTTTTCATTTCCGACTGTAATACTGACGAGTTAATAGTGTTAGTGTTACGAACATTCTATATCTTACAAAATTGAGGAAGCAAAAATTCGAGAAATCTTGGGGCTATTTAATCTTCGTTTGCATCTTATTGAAACTTATTGCATTAAAACGCCACGGAAGAGTTTCAAAGACACTTTCCTTCAACATCATCTTTTTAGTAATTATTTTTATTGGTGGTGGTGAGGCTCTAACACCCCATGAAGGAGCTTGGCCTGCAAGGCGGAAGGTCAGAGCTTCCGTATCCTCGCTCTCACACCCGGTTGTCGCGTGTCAAATTCATGACACGTGGTGAAGTGGTGAGCACCACGCATTAGACAACCGCATTATTACCCCTTGTTCTTTCGAACGCAGGTACCCAATTATTTAAAGCGACTGCCCGCCAGCCAGCGATCTGGGATTTGAACTCCAGACTTCCGCGCCGCAGTCCAATGCTCTAACCACCGAGCCACGCTGGCAAAGTTTATTGTTTCCTTCCCTGTCTGTTTGCAACCTAATGAAGGAGGCGTGAGACAAATTATGCCCAGCAATTGAAAATGATGGCGAACAGGAAAAAAATAAAAATGAAATGACAAAAGAAGATTTCTTCAAAGATTGAGATGTTGTTCATTGTTTTGGTGTACTACTATCAGCATATTTTACAATAAAGAACGCACAATAAATTATGCTGTCATAAAAAAAAATCATATCAAGAGTTTCAAACAAGTAATCAATGTCATAATTTTGAACAATTCAAAGATGTATCTATAGGGAAGTTATATCTCTGGCATTCAATGCATTTAATTTGTAAATATATAACCTAAACTTTAATTCGTACATATTCAATATGCGCCCATTACGTTCAAATTATAACAAACGCCTCTTCATTATTATTAGAGGAAGTCGAAGTGGGAAGTGCATAAATTTGGGAGTTTCAATACCACAATTGACTCAATTATTAGTTCATTGACGAACGCCAAATTCGGAGATCTCGTGGGTTCCTTCTCACTAAAAGACGCTGAGCAGGTAATGTAGGTCAGTCTTTAAAAGGCCGGGTAACTGATCTAATAGTGAACAGGTTATGTAAAAACTTTCTACATTTTTACCGAGTTATGTCTACGAGCGCTGGTGTTGCATTCTAACAAACCATACGCGCCGAGAAGAATAACATCAATACTTTCTCTCAGCTTCTAGTCTGTTTTAAGGAAATCAATAATTCTATGCACAACCATATTCTCCAAGGAAGTCTTTTAATCCTACATTTGGAAATTATAAATTTTTTTAAATGAAATGGGACAACAAAAATGCAGCTCTTTTTCGGTTCAAAGATAACATCCAGATAGATATATAGAGAGACGTCGGTCTTTTGATTCAGTATTTTATTGTATTCTTTAAAGGCCCACAAGAAACGGAAACGAAGCCGCTTAGTTTAATGGCAGTGTTAATTTTGAACAATATAATATCAATAATGAAGAAAGTGTCATAATCTAATAAAATGTTGTTAAGGCATCTCTACACAACTACATTTTTCTAGCTTATAAGCCACACCGTGAGGAATTACAATTTGCCGTCGAGTTTTGCCAGTATTGATAATCAATTGTTTTGTAGCAATGTTGTGGTAAAAAAGCTTGAAATCTAAGTCGTTCATGGCGTTTAAATAAAAAGATTTTGACAATAGCCCACATGAGACAGGAACACGTGGTTCCAACATGGCAGCTTACCAGCTCATTCTGATCAATGGGTGGCTACGTGGCAAGCGAATCATCTTGATATATATTGCCTAATAGGTCTCAACAGTGACCAAATGTTCCTATTTATATTTTAAACTATTTTTCTATACTATTTAAATGAACACTCCTGAACAGTTTCTTCAAGATACTACTAAAAATTGTAATGAATGTAATGGTGTGGTTTTCTCGTTATTTAAAATAGTCTCCCCAGCATAATGTCAAACTTTTATTCATTCTCTGTAAACCACATTACATACTGATACTTTGATAATTCTATAACGTTAGAAGGTTGCTTAAATCCAATACCCCCTGAAGGACCAGGTCAACGCAAAACGTCGGTTAAATCACATACGACTTCCCGTGGAAACGGGGTTACTTACTAGTTGTGAACTTTCTTATCCTTAGTTGCACACTATTCGCTTTTTTTTTGTAGTGAAAACGAACTTTCAACGCAAAATTCATAATTTTGAATTTTAGTATAATTAGCGCCGCAATATCAACCCCAAAGTTTAATAACTCACTTTAGACGTAGTATATTTAGGTTTATTTATTTGTTAGCGTACTTACTTTTAGATTTTTATTTATTTTGCTCAATCAGTTATTATTAATTTTACTACAATAAGTTTTCCATTGTATTTAATATAATTTATTGAAGAAAAAAGATACTTTGGTCAGTTTGAGGAAATTTTTCTTTGCCTATCTAATTTTTCAGCATTTTGTATTTCAGATACCATATCATTTTTAACTTTTAATTTTTCTAAAGAAGCTACAAAAGTGGCGAAGCAATTTTAACAATTTAAAACAATTTTTATTATTTTAATAAAATTGGCTGCGACTTCTGCACGAGGTAAAACCAACGTGTTTTTTTTCCACTCCAATAATTAGAACAAAGAATTAATTATTCTTTTTTCGCTCTGATATTGGCACTCAATAAAATGAACTAAATAGCCATCCTCTGTAAGACATTTTAAAACCAGCCGAGACACGACATTTCGTTTGTTAAGAACATTTAAAAACTGTTCTTCAAAATGCTCTAACAATCAACTGAATATAAATTAAACAAAAATAAATTCGCTGCCGCATTATTTGAATTGAATTGTGGATACAACAATCAGCAGTATCTTTTAATGTTTAATGCAATATTTAATAAAGCTTTGATAATAAAAGGATTAAGAATTTTCAGTACTAACTTTTTGTATTTCTTAATTTGTTTATTACAGTTTTAATTACGGCTGCAACGAGTAGCTCGCGTACTCGGTGCTCGGTCAAAGTTTTCACCGAGTAATGAGTACTCGGTGCTCGGTCTTATATTCACTACTCGGCCGAGTAACAAAAATTAATTTAAAAAAATAGAAAAAACGTAATTTTTATCTGTATTCTTAACCAACAACTATAGAACGAACAAACATTTGGGGAGCGCTGTCAGAAAAAAGAAACAGTATGAAGTGAGATAACATAATCGTGTTACTAATAATTATCGTAACTAAATTTACTAAGATATAATATGTAATCTGGTCATCAATAATCAAATTCAATACTTGTAATTAAGAATAGCAAGGGTATGATGTAAATATTCAAGTGTCTCTCGTCTCTCCGTTTTCTGCTTTCAAAGAACTTCTTTTTGACTAAACGACTTGACCCGTCTCTGAAACAAGTTTTTCACTAAAAATGGTGGATGCTGAAGCAGATAAGCCTTGACTAAATATGGAAAGATATTTTGATTAACTTGTCAACAATGGAATAGTGATCGTGTTCTATAAATTATAGGTAATTTCAAGTATCAGTTTCAGTTTGCAGCATTTCTCTTGTTGATAAGACGCGACTTGAAGAGCTGGAAATTGACGCTGAAGCAATAGAACAAAACATATCCCAAATAGAAGTTTCGGGCTTCATCTTTTTAGTCACTGGAATAAGAGCGTTCAGTGGAACATCATCATCGCCAGAGTCTGATAAACTATTTTCTACAACATTTGGTATATTTGGTTTTTAAGGATGGACATAAACATGATCTTTCAAAAGAACACTGATCAGCTTCTCTCTAATTAACTGCATTTTTGCAACTGTCTGTGAAAAATATATCTTTGAATCTGGGGCTAATAAAGTGGCGATAGAATAATTGGGATAATTAGACTATCTTTCATAGTTCCCACGAAATTCGTCTTTCATTTTAAAAGATATTTTTTCAGAGCCCTTACACTTGGTATTACTTCTGATATTAGAACCATCTCTGAACTAAAATACCTAGTTGTCTTTTTAAAAGGCTTTGTCAAAGCGTATTAAAAGATAAAACATTTTGCTACTCGACGTCCGAGTACTCGGTACTCGGCCAATGCTCTAAGCCGAGTACTCGGTACTCGATCAAGTAAAAACTAGTGCTCGTTGCAGCCCTAGTTTTAATGAATGTATAACGAACTTCATCAGTTAGTTTTGAGGTAGGCGATATGTATATTACTTCTTTGAAATTTGACTAGATACTTATGATCATTAACACATAAGCCATAGTAGCCAATAGTAGTTATTATATTAATTTAATAAGAGGGCCTATTGTAGTACCAGTGCTACAGTAGACAATACCTCTTATTAAACGAGTATAATATACTATTTTATCTATTTTTCATTAAACTAATCAAAAACATTTTTCATTAGGAAATAACAATACAAAAACAGTGATAATGGGATTCCATTGTAGCACTGTTTTCGGGTGTTATAATAACCATATTGTGACATCAAAGTAGATAAAGAATTATTATTACAAGAAGTACCTACCTTATTTACGTTTATTTAATTGCTTCGACACAAAGGAATTGAACACTTATTCACGTAATAATAGCTATTTATGGAACAAGTGCTAAAAGTTGACGTTATGCACGAGACATGAAAATTATGAAACGAAGCCGAAGGCTGAGTTTCATAACATGTCTCGTGCATACACGACTTTTAGCACGCGTTGCATATAATATTTTATCTACGACCTTAATTTTACTGTTATTAATCCATAAATATCAATTTAACAAAGGTTTGCATCTACGACACTTCTAATTTATGTCATAATAAACAGTAGGCCATGCCGCGCGGGCGAATGTTTGCGAATGGCAGTAGTCAAGGTCAGTTACGAAATGTAATTATTAATACTCCACATCTGACTGTATTTATTACATAACGCTTTAATTATTTCAAAAACACTTTACCTGTAACGCAAGAAGCAACTAGAATAACTTCACTTCCAGTTCGAAATTGTAGTTTTATAACCTCACTTCACTTTTAGCCCATGGGCTAAAAGTAAACAGCTGATTTCTTTAACCACGGTAAACTATAAAACGTCACTTTTAGTGAAACGAGCTAGCGCTAAAAGGTCTACTTTTAGTGGTAGTCGTAGATAAAAATATATATCTACAAACATTTGCGCAAATATGGTACATGATTGTAATACACTATATTTACTTTATTCACCGGCAACTGTTTTAAAGCACAACTATAATTATGGTGACGATGCAATAATCTGTAACGGTAACGGCCATTTAGTACGTGTTTTATTTGTGCAAAACTGACAGTAAATTGCACAGCACCAAGGCACTAAGTAATTTGTCTATTATAAAAAGTAATTGTATTCAAAGTGTAGCAATGATCTGCAGTGAAAGTTCACGTCGCGGCCATTAACTATCAACTTTAGCCAACGTTAGAGACAGTTCGTCTGGTTTTTCAGGTAGTATTGTTAAATCTGATGTCACATTGAATGGGTGGGACAATCTCCGTACCAATTTTCAATTTGATCGAGTATTATTACATTGTCAGTGCCTTATACGAGTATAAAGACTCAAAGATACCCCTCTTTGTTACATGTTTCTTACTGCCAGTGCATACCTTCTGTCATATGTATTTTAGAGGGACTTGAATCTTTAGCTTGATTTTGATATACAGGGTGAATTCCGATAGCGGCACTTCCCCCTCCCGTCTGATAACTTGTAAATTTTTATCTCATACCAATATATTAATTGACAATATGTTACGAGTATATACAAAATAACGCCCCAGGGAAATGATTTTTTATATAATGTCCCTAGGGACGTTATGAGCTAAGCGCCCGCGATTGTAGTACACACCTCCTGCCAAAGGCTCACGGTTTGTACGCTAACAATCTTGGGCGCTGATTTTGCTCATAATGCCCGTGATACCTGAATAACTGTTATAGAACTGACCTGTTTGTATTGAATGGTATTTTAGTTTCTTTAGTCGCGGGTTACCACTTTTGTGGTTCACGCTAGCACCATTATGATGTTTATTACTGCGGAATTAAGTTCAGTAAAATACAACCGGTTGTGGAACCCAGCAACATTCCTTTTTATTTCTTTAGAACACACGAACAAAATACGACATATACAAATTCGATAATATTAATTTAAAATACAAATGCGAATTTGAGTAGCCTGGTTTTCGATACCGAATTATTTATTAATAAAAGACTTTGGAATCTGATCTCAGTTTCGACTTTTCTCCAAAATGGAACAAGTCGGAATATGCCGAAAACGTGATATTAAGTCGCAGTAAAAGTACAAGTGATAAGTGATGAGTGAGTGATCTCGAAAACTAAGGTACTGCCTTTATATACGGTTGCCCTGAATGGAAGGAACATTCCCTTTTCGATTGAGTACAATAGGATTGTCCAGCTCTATTGTAGCACAAGAGGTTGAAATCGTCGGTCAAAAAGAACTTTCCCTTTTGGAGCGTTTATGACTGTATTGTCGATCGGGCTTCACTCTTGCTTTTCGACTGGTTTGTTATTATTTGAAAAAGGGTTTGTTGGCCGATATTTTTGCATTTACAACATAACCCCGGCTGTGCTGGAAATTGCGTCGTGAATGTTTAGAGAGTTCGTTTTGATTGTTCAACTCGACTACACAAATCACATTTGACATTACAGATCTATTAACTCTTTCACCAGACCTGTTACATCGCGAATTTCACTTTTTAGTTGCGTTAGCAGTGCACTTAGTGTCACATTTTAGTTTATGGCCTTGCACGACAGGCGTTTTCAGGCTATTCATCACCGCTACGCTACAGTATTAAAATAAATCCATATATATTTTGGTTGTTAGATAAAATACAGGAATATTGTATTTCATATTTGATCAACTTGACCATGTGAGCAGTGTAGAGCAATAAAATTAATATATTTCAAGCATATAGTAGTAATTACTGAAACACAAAATAAAAAAGTAACGGATCTCAATTTCTTTATTGGTATTCTAATCTTAATATTTTATTAGATGTTCCCGCAATATTTTATTAGTTCTAGTGGTAAAATGCTTTTTCGTCTGGAAATCTGGGTCGAGTACTGGAAAATTTCTTAAGCGAAAAATATTTACGCAGGAAAAATTTATCACTACCAAATCAGGATATATATTTGTACTTCTCTATTACATAGAAATATGTAATGGTAATATTTTGTAATTACGTTTTGCTAAAGCACTACTCTACTAAGTTGTATCTGTGTCTCCGAAGCTCAGCAATTGTAGAGCAGTAACTTATACAAAAAATATTTTCCCAGCAAACTAATTTCCACGAAATTAATAGAACTAGAAGTTCTAGGTGGCCTCCTTCTTTCTCTTTTGACATGCCGATTTTAGACAATAGCAACAATAATGAATGGCGTACCTTCACATCTAAAAATATTCGAAGGCCTAAAATGAGCTGTAATAGTTAATTAGGAGGCAGTAGACGTGTTAATTCATGGAAACCGCATAGTATGACGACGTGCGTCTTTTGTTGCCATTTATAATAAAGAAAGTCGGATCCGTTCTGCATCCACGTCCATTCATTAATGGCCGTGGCGTTTACTTGTGTGCATTCCTTTCGTACATTGTAAGCAGGACCGGCGCCACGTGTTTTGTCGCCTGCTGCAGTGCAATTTACCCTTTTTCTAATTTTGTTCCATTAGTGGCATTCCACATAGCTGCGTTTTTGTAAACAGCTAAATGGCAGGAAATGCTAATATGGTAACGGTATCCACATGGGCACGTATGTTAGTGCGAATCTGCTTGTGATTATGATTCGTTGCCGAAACAGTCGATTTAATTGGTTCAAGGTTGTTGCATAAATCAATTGATTTTTTTTATTGCCAAAATTCGGTTTTATATAATATAAAATATTTTCAAAATTATTTTCGGTTAGCGTAAACACATATTTCTATGCCATGGATGATATCGAACGGAAATATTTACGCAGCCAAATTAGTAGGTGTAGGCTGTGTTTACTTTCTGCAGTGAGGTTTGCGAAGCTGCGGAGGTAGAATTGAAGGCCTTTCGGTTGAGTTTCCGCCATTGTCGAATCTAGAGTAACAACGTACTTTTTTAACAGTTTTAATTAAGCAATTTCCATCAAGAGATCGACCGTAGTGGGCGTGCATAGTGCACCAAAACGTAAAATTCGTTCGTAAAAACTACAAGCTCGGGCTGATGATCCGGTAAGTGCTTTTTCTCGGGCACGTATCTTCCAGTGAATTGTAGCGGAAACGCATTTTTGTGGACGTTTGCATGCCGATGCGTTCACGAATTGCCGTTGTTCCTAACTGTATTTGCGTTGTGCAAGTATTAACAATTAAATTCTTGTCGTATTCTATTTTACACTTTGAGCGATCCGGTATTTCTGCTGCTCCGAGCAACGGGACTGCGTTTACATCATAATTGCATTAGATGTTCCTACGAAATTTCCGCGGTAATTTAGCCGAGAACTGCGCGTTTAAACACCGCTCGCCGTATAATTGCTCGTTAATATTTAAGGTCGCCATTGACGACGTGGTGAGACTTTTTGGTTTGCTGATAAGTATTTAAAATGTACACCCATTTGCAAATCGAGCGTATTTTCGTAGAAATCTTGTTGGAACATTCACTAAACTTTTGGACACTAACTACTAGAACGCACTATATTAATTTCAAAATGTGAAATGCATAATTTTAAAGCTACTAGATAATGCAATCATTTGCGGCTTGTGGAGAATTTTGATGGCAGAGCCAACCACCGAACCGGAAAATGCATTTCCACTCTTTCACAAACAAAGACAGGCCTTCCAAAGATGCCGGGTCCCGCACGCGGCCTTTCTTCATCTGAACTCGATAAAGTCAGCGTATGTGCGGAAATGTAAGCAGAAACTCTTAAACACGCGCTTTATTATAGGCGTCAGATCAGACTGAGCCTGCTTGAGTCTTAAGCCTACGCGAACTTGGCTCCCATTGAATGTTAAACAATATTTAAGCAGCTTTGTGAAACAATGCATTAATATTAATGTTATTTATTAATGATAAACAAGTTAAGATATAATAATGCTTTTGTGTACTAGTATATTATACTAAATAAATGAACTTATTATTACTATTAAAATATCTTTCGACCTACTTCGTGCCGCTCTACACTGTCGAAAAGAAGAAAGCCGCTTCGACATGGCACCAATGCGTCCTTGAAAGCAAGCAAACTCTATCGTACAGCTTACAATATTCATGAAATAACAATTGTAAAACAAAATAAATAGAATAAACCGTTTCTTGCAGAATAAAAAAAAATCTTGAATGCTGGTTTGTTGTGGTAGAGCCATGGCGCCTTGGCTCCTTCTAGCGAGCCGCCACTGATAGCAACTCTCATTGTACAGGTAGCACTTTTTGAGGACAAAATTATCAAGGTAGCGAGAGTACTTCGATACTTGAATAATAATTATAGTATCATTACTACATGATAATTCCATCCTGAGTTTCATTGAGACATGAAATGTCTAATTCCGTCACTCCATCAATCTAGTCGGATTAGGGTGATTAAAAATGGGTTCTAGGTAAATTGCTCGAATACAATTGCTCGTAAACGAATTGCTCGAAATCAGTTGCTCGAAAGTCAATCGTCGAAAGTGACTTTGCTCGAATTGCAAGTTTCTCGAACAGCAATTTCTCGATTATCTCTTGCTCGAAAAAAATAAAGTTGTGAAATAGCCTTAACTCGAATCAGTTAATATCAAATATAAAAAAAACACAAGTTACAAATTATAATCTTTATTAATAAAAAATAGGTATAGGTATGTGATTAAGTTAATAATTATAAATTATAAAAACCAAATATTATATGTTTTTAATATGATATGTTATGTGCTATTCCACGGACATAATCATATATATTTCTTGCATGTCCAGAATGTTATTCACTAATAATGACATACTGTTCTATCCGTAATTCGTTCAAACTCTGCTCCCTCTTTAATGCCGAAATAAATTTCCAGATGTTAAGACCACATAAATTCGAGCAAAACATTTTCGAGAAATTGCGATTCGAGGAACTTGTATTTCGAGAAAAGTTACATTCGAGCAATTTGATTTTCGAGCAATTGATTTCGAGCAATTGATTTCGAGCAATTGCATTCGAGGAATTTTCCGGAGACGTTAAAAATGAGCTTTCATAGTAACTTACATTAGTTAATGACTAAAAATAACAAATTAGCCGTATTTTAATGACCTTAACAAATGCAAACATTAAGATCACTGATTCATGATACTTCCAGCTTATGTGTCTCTGATACAATGTAGGAATGTATATCAAATACATGTATTAGAGATACTTCCCAACTTTAAAGTTAGCTATACATTGTGTTCTCCTTAAATGCAAAAGAGGTAAGCACCTACGAAGAAAATAAACAAGTATCACTTGAACAATTAATAATGTATACTGAATAAAAGCGATATTGTCAATCAGTGGGATAAATGACATACTGGATCGGTTGGTGGACACCTCATATTGAGATTATCATTATCAAGAATTGGAACTTTAGTATATAGCCAACACTTGCGGAAATACGAAGAATATCACAAAGGGCAATGAGATTCAAAATAAGGTGGAAAAATGTAAATACCCTAACCAATACAAAAAACTTGGCCAGGAAATTGGGAAAAACTAAGTAACGTCAAAGAAGCATGAATCAATGAAAGATGTCAAGAAATAGAACTACCAGACAAAAATATGACTATACATATTAAGTTGAAGAAACGTGAATTTGTCAAACACACAGTAATGGCAAATAACAACGAAAAACGAAACAGATGGTGTAAATATACAAAACATTTGAGGCCAATAGGGTGCAGATAACGAAAGAAGAGAAGATACGTGCAGTTGAGATAATGAAGAATGAACGGACAGCCCAGAAGAAATCTGTGTATAGATCTTGAAGATATTAAGTGACTTCGAAGAGAGCTAGATGTTGGTAAAACATTTTAATGAAGTCTCTGGTACCAATGCGGTGCCTAAAAGCAACTGACTTATACGTTCGTAACTACTTATGCCTAAAATCCCGGCAAGTATAGTATTCCAACCAAAAATTGGAAAGCTATTTAAAATCCAGTACACCATGAAAAGTGTAAGTCATGTCTAAGTTGGTTTCATACAATCAGTAAATAATATTCTAATGTCAATCAGCTTTCAAGTAGTGACAGTTCATCTGCAAATTGTATATGTAACTGTTTTGTTAAGGCATTGTAACATTGTGCATGATTTAAGTAGGTACTAGTTGAGTTTTTAAAACCGTATAGTAGCATAGAAAATTTCAAAAAAACGTATATATCTTCCAAACTTCCCAATGCATCTGTCAAATTTGAAGGTTATTATCGAAGTGTCACTGAATGACCATCAAACAGTAATTTTATGAATTAAATTACGAAGTGACTTACTGTTTTCAATGCTGGCCTGATTTTAAATAACTTTCCAATTTCTGGTTGGAATACTATACCAACTAATTATCTTAATAAATCACATGACAGATCATTTAGTCTCAAATTGGTTTTAGAACTCATTATACAAGTTTGTCATACAGAGATATTGGTTATGACGCACATATTTGCTGAGTCGATTTTTCACTCATGCTTTCAACAAAGTTCGTCACCAAGAACTCGTCGAAATATTAAATCACTGAAGTAGACAAGAAATGCGTTCGAATTAGTGCTAAACCTTGGTACTGAGCAGAGCAACTGTCACAGATGTTGTAGAAGTATGAAGAGATGTGCGTCAATAATGTAATTTTTTCCCAACTATCTTTAATCTTTACTGTGAGAAAGTTCTTCAGGAATCTTTCGAAGGACAGAATGGAATTACAATTAACGGTAAATCCGTAAATAAAATAAGGTATGGGGACTGTAACCTTCAGAAGGAAGATTTCAACAGTATTCAAATTAATATTATCTGAGCCTAGATATAAAACTTCTTCTTTGTACATTGTAGGTATTGCAACCTTATTTTTTTGCCCTACGTGTAGGTCTGAAAAAGTAACTTGGAAGAAGTAAAACGACAGATGTGCCACACGGTTAGAATAACAGATTACCTTAGACACGTAACCTGGAGGAATCTATCTGTTAACAGCATGTACAAATATATAGTCAGACTAATGCCATCATATATATGTAATTTCAAGGGTGGAATGATCACGTAGATAGATGCAAGTAACAGACTGATAAAGATGGTAAACAATTGAAAACCTCAAGAAAAGACGGCCAGGAAGACCTTTCAGAGAAGATGGAGGGGGGGGGGGGATTCCCCAGAAAGCTAAATTTATCTAAAACAAAACGTATATGTTGACATCGAAAACTAACAATCACCAAGGAATTAAAAGCCGACTGTAGAATGGTTGAAAGGTAGCAACTTTTCAGTACCTATTCATGATAACATGAAATCATGAACTACAAGGGCGGGGTGGGGGGGAGAATACCATGTGTTTTTTGTTCTCTTGTATGGTACTTTAATGACGAAATAATCAGTTTGAATCAGAATCCTTGGAATTTCTGGCAAACGAAGATACACGGAGGATGGGGAAAGACAAGGGAGAACATCAGTATCGTAAAAATAGCACTAATACCTCGTCTTACAAGGAAATATTGAAGCAAAGAGAGAACCAGCCATATGACGACATTCCTGGCTGAGGAATCTGAAATTGGTTCAGCGCAGCTTTCCCGTCTAGGCACAAATAAATTAAGGATGGAGGATAACGAACTGTTGGAAGAAGACACCTCAAATAATGCATAAAACTATACCTAGCTTTCAGCATCTAGTAACTTGGAAGTATAAGTAATTCTCCAAATAACCGTAATCTATATATGTGAAAGTTAAATTTACCTTTTACACACTTCATTAATTATTACATTTGTTTAGAATAATTTTAATTACATTTTAAATCGATGAAGCATTCCAGATATTCCACATGTCTCTACACACATCTCTTGATTATATGAGTGATAGGCATATGTAATAAAGTTGTTGATAATGAAGGTGTCATATTGACGATTAATTAATTTTCGTGTTGATATATTAAAGACAAATCACAAAGATGTCAAAACTGGGAAACTGCAAATGTAGCAACCGATCATAAAATAATACTCAGAGGCGTTCATCGTCGAAATATTATGGTGACATTACTAATAGTATAGTGAATAGTGTATGGTACTAAATCACAGTTTGTGGCTTCTGCCTGGCAGTTGCCATTTAATTCTATTAACAAGTCTACAGGAGCGGTTTGTCAGCAACAGCATATTGCCATTAGCAGTTGACTGTTCAGACCGTTTAAAATTCCAGTACGGAGTGACTCATACGTCTATGACCAAGCTTCACCGACACTTAAACAATAATACAAATGTTACTTGTCTATGTTCTCATTAATCGTATTCAAGTTTAAATCAGATGCAACGAGCGTCAGCTTATGGACTATGAAATATGAGTGTGTAGTAGATTGACAGTAGGACGGGATCGGTTTCCATGAGTCTAATTTTTTTTCTAACATTGCTTACCCGTAACAGGCCGATAATGAATAATATATTTATAAATGGATATATCGATATGTATCCGTATAGTAATATATGAAATGTGTTGAATAAATCGGCATGTTGAAGTATGCATTAATTACACCAAATATGTTAAATATCTTCTTCTTCGTAACATCGGCTGAGAGCGTGTTACTAACGTACAAAGTGCGATTTTATAACCCTTCAAACGCATTCATTGCTATGATGGCCAGAGAAAGTTAAATAAATAAATTATCGCATTCGTGTTACCAGGTCATCAAACGCTCTTTCATGTTCAAATATATTTTTTTAATAATAATTGCTAACAGCAGTAGCAAACTAGATGTGTTACAACTAGTCGAGCAAACAGGGTTGCGAAAAGACACAGGTACTAATAACCACGTACAAAGCAGACACCTAGCAATAGAAAAGAGCAACGAACATGCCATTAGTACTCGTAGTAGTGTTCTTAGACTTATATAGAAACGTTCGACACTGCACAGAGTGGGCAAATTTCGATGTTTGCATAGGGAATTTCGATAACTATATGAAATGTGGAAAAATGGGTCCCCCATCCTCGATCTTTTTTTTTTGAGAAAGGTTTAATGGCGAAAATAAAAATTGGCTATCGTCTTTTGTTTTCGAGTTATAAAGAAAAGTTCGATTTTTCGACTTTTCATTTTGTGGCTATATCGCGCTTGTTGCATCTTACGGCCGGTATTGCGTTGGTGGCTGATGATGAAACGAGACCCGACCTGAGGCAACGCTGGTAATAAGAGATACGAGATTTTGCTGAACGTCCTGTTTTACTAATGTATACAGCATTGCAGGAGCAAGGGACTCGATGAACGCCTTTAGATGACATGGTGTTTAATTTATCTTTGCGTTATCAAGCGCGATACCAAACTTGTCATTTTTTGCTACATTTGTTTCACTTTGCTCTAACGCTTTTGTTGTTGTATGATTTTAGTTTAATAAAATTATTCTATAGAAGGGGTTATAGTCTCCTTCCGGTCATGATTCGCATCAATTTTTAATAAAACTCTTTAGTTTTTCTTTAACAAATTTTAAAATACATATTGCTTTACTTTAAAAATCGGGTGTGATACACGCAGACAACTTTTTTTTACAGTGATCTTATAATTAGGGATGCACCGATACGGGTTTTTTGGCCGATACCGATATATCGGCCGATATCGATATAATGGAGGCCGATACGCCGATATATCGGCCGATATATTCTCATTGCTCTCTCCACTACTTTTTGACTACATGCAAGCACGTGTGCGCCGCTGCTTGCTTGATTCGAGCGGGGTAATCCCCTAAATACGAACTCCAGCTTAGGTTTGCTTATGGAGGTGTTTTGTTGTCATTTCGTTTTAATAACGCAGCTTAAGAGTCATTTTTTTCTTGACCTATTAGTTAGTATTGTTAACAATTTCTGATGATGCAAGACCTTGAAATGGCATCGCCTGATCGAATTTTTTTGCTGATGGACCGAGCTCTGTGGACTAGTGGTTACCACGTCTGCTTAGTATTCGAGAGGTCGTGGGTTCGATTCTCTTGGCCGCCTTCTTTGATTCAGGTTTTTAGGTGGTTTTCCTGAGTCAACAGAGTACCTTCTCTGAAGCGAATGTCGGGGCAGTACTTCTCCACCTTTCCTGGCCTCTCTTGCATTCTCCACCCATTCTGAAAGAGGGACGCAATGGGCCCCCAGCTGGGGGAATTTAAATGACCCTGAACCTTTACCTTTTTCTTTTTTGCTGATGCAGTGCATTCCAGAAGCTGGAAGATATTTCGCTGCATGGTGCAACACACTGGATGGAGAGCCTAATGTTTTTACATAATAATTTACAAAAAATGAATTTTCAATATTAGATAGTAGTTATATTTTATACTCCACAATGATTATTTACAGTTTATTGTTCATATCTTATAATAAATATTAAAATATTAAATATTGAAAGGAAATTCACTTTTGCCGATGTCTCGGCAAAAAGGAAGGCCGATATGACCGATACCGATATATCCCTAATTCGGCCGATATGGCCGATATGCCGATACCGAGTATCGGTATCGGTGCATCCCTACTTATAATTTGCCAAAACTTTGATTTTTAATGTTTAAGTGGTGATAATTTTAACGAGATTCACGAATCTTAAAATTATTAAAAAAATATATTACCACGAATGTAATTCGGCGTGATTATTTTTTAAACAGTCCAAGTTGTAGAGGGTTTGATGAGCTTCCATATGAGTGTACTGTTATTTTTAACAACTGCTGCTCACCTACTCTACTTTTAGCTAGTTGTGTTATAGCAGAAGAACGATTTGAATGGTTTATGGAATAATAGTCGCTGTAATCAGCTACTAGCAAATAGTCAGTGTAATTTTGATGCTACTAGCAAATAGTCAGTGTAATTTTGATGTTATAGGTCGATTTGAAATTTTTCTCATTACTATTGGCTGATGGGACTGTTTAAAAAATAATCTCTAAAATTATAAGCTGAATTCAAAAATGTAATAATATACCAGGTGTTCTATCAAAAAAAGGAGTTAATAAAAAAACACAAAAGAAACCCATTTTAAAGGTATTCAACTGGAAAATCACCTATCTCACATTAATACACATTAAAACTGTCAAGTCTGAAAAAATAGTTAGCCGTTTTTGAAAAAATCGAGAAAAACTGAAAAATCATCAGAGTAAATACCATATTTCCATTGATTCCATGTTCTTCAAAAGCTTGCTGTCGCATCTACATAGTACACAAAACTTACAAGTTTCAACGTCATACCTCTTTTCATTTTTGAGATATCCTGTTCAAAGACAGATAGACACAGAGAGACAGACACAGACAAACAGACCAATGAACAAAAACATGTTTTTTGGGTTCAGGGGACTCTAAAACGTGAAGATATGTTGAAAACTCAATTTCGAATTTCTGAGGTGAATCTAATATGATACAAAACATCGTGCGTCCAATCACAAATGCAAACAGTAGGTAACTGAAAGTTGAATTGAAACTAGTATGTTTACTGCATTACTCATAGTAGTTATTCAGTTTCATAGGAATTTTCCTAATTACCTGAGCTACCTACTAAATACAAGTAGGGTACCACAATACCCAGAATTAAAAACAAGTTTTAAACAAAAAACGTGTTTTTTGTCTGTACAAAAACATGTTTTTTTTTGTTTAATTAAAAAACATGTTTTTTGCCAACCCTTATTGAGACTAATAGTTAATATGAAAAGCATGCCACTTGAACACTTAAACTTTTGTTTTTAAACACACTGCCGGTGCTACAACCATGATAGCTGTTAGATTGTTATTTGTTTTCAATTTATAACGTTGTCGAGGTTGTCTTTAAAACGAAAATTAATGTTTAAAACTGATTAGAATATAAAGTATAATTTGTGGACAACATGAAAACGTATGGCGATTAAATTTGAACACTTACTTGTTTTTAAACATACTGCCCTTGATTCTACTATGTTTGTTAGATGGTCTTTTCTTTTCAATTTGTAACGTCATCGAAGCTCATTTGTAATTATTGAAAACTAATAGTATTCGAAACGACTTCGGGTATGACCCGTTGAGACGCCTAAAAGCTGAAACTTTTGTTTTTAAACAACGGGCTGCTGTTGATACAACTATGATTATGTTAGATTCTCTTTTGTTTTCAAGTTATAACATGTTTATACTCGATACTATAGCGTGAGTATGTACTAACAAGTTGAGAAAGAGCGGGAAATTTTGAATGAAATCCTAGTAATTTTTTGCTTTTATGTTTCTCGCAGGTGTATCACCCCAACTTTCTGGTTACATGTCATTGGTGGCACTGTAAGTCAAAACTGGCGCAAAAACTAACCTGATAACCTCGAATTTGGCTGATACACCTGCGAGAAACATAAAAGCAAAAAATTACTAGGATTTAATTCAAAATTTCACGCTTTTTCCCCACTTTTTAGTACCTACT
The DNA here is from genome assembly GCA_940337035.1 of Agriotes lineatus. Lineage (NCBI taxonomy): Eukaryota > Metazoa > Arthropoda > Insecta > Coleoptera > Elateridae > Agriotes > Agriotes lineatus. Next base: position 76,503 of record CALNHX010004524.1, on the reverse strand, counting down.
CGCACTGTATATGAAAAACATGCTGCTTGAACATTCAAACTGTTGTTTTCAGACTGCCACTGATTCAACCATGGTTGTTTTTTAAATGGATTGGGCTATAAATTGTTACATGTGGAGAGTATGGAAAGTATAACGCTTGAACTTGAACACTTAAAACTTTTGTTTTTAAATAGATTGCCGTTGATGCAACCACGATAACTCGTAACAGAGATTGTCTGTTGTTTTCAAGGTATAACGTTATCGTAATCTCAACGGTTAATCGATTTTCACGGATTTTTGCAAATTTTTAATCTTGACTTTTTTGAAAAAAAAATTGCCGCATTGAAATCCGTAATAAGTATGTATGTATATGGAATTTGATTTAAAAAATAACAATGAAAACAAAGAACAGCTACAATTAATTAAAATAATAGAATAATTTGTGGAATTTATTTCAAACTTTTTATGCAAACACCATAGCTCATTTGAAGTGGGCTATGAAAAGTAATAATAATAATAATAACGTTATTAATTCAAAAATAAATAAAACCGTAACAAAATAAACGTACCAGCAAAGCTTTTAATTTTTTTTAATTTTGCAGTTCGTTCAACAGTAATGTGCAGCACCCCTGTATTTAAGTTTTTCTCCAAATTATTGTAATAGATTTGTGCCAAATTTCTTTGTCACTATACTGTATTTACGATGCCTTTAGGCCGGAGCAAAGCAGGGCAGGATTTTAATTTATTATGAAGGTATTAAATTTAGTTCAAATTTGTACAGCCTGTTATTCTGTGAGATGTTTAATACTAGATTATGCAGATAGTACTATGTTGCTAAATATACCTCATTAGGAATATTTTAAATAAAATAGTAATCATCTAGTTTTGGGAGCAACATTAATTCATCAACGTCAAATATAAATAAATCCTTAACTAATATTTAAATGCTGGGTAAAATTTCTGCTAAAACTAAAATAGTATAAATTAGGAAAATTTTCAAGCACTTCAAAGAATCCCACTTGCCACGCAGGCGCAGTAGGAAATCATTGATTGACTGATAAGAGTTGGAGTAAGTGACGATCTTCTTGAAGCTACATAATATCTACTACGTTCAATTCTCTCTACGTGTTGCAGGTTTTGTGTACAAACAACTGGCAACGCTAGTTTTATCACTAACACTAACCATAACCTTGGAATCCAGAAGCTACAGATAGATTTAAAAAAAAATGCTAATTCAATGTGCATACACAAAATATATTTGTTTGTGGCAATTTGTTCCAATAAACGGTACTGTATGTAAGTTTGTGTGTCAATAATGTATGGTGTTCGTCAGGCATTATAATTTTTTAACGTACAAATGCTTATCTCAAAGCAATAAAAGCCAATTAAAACCGTCACTTCTCTTACGTGCTTGTCTTGTGGATAACCAATTCTCTGGCCCAATAAATTGTACTAATTGATTTAATTAGGACTGTTCAAAGCTATTAGCCGTTTGTGTTACCAAATGATAAAGGATCTGTTTTCAATCCCGGACATGCATTTGTTTTGGTATGCGATACGGGCATCTGTTTGGTAAACAAACGACAGCGTCCGAAGACATTGATATCCTCAACAACAAACAATTGTAAAAGATGTTGACGTCCGTAACCAACAACTGAATATTTGAAAGCCGATTGCGCCTTTGGCCCGCACGCCACTGCAAATTTCGAAGTTTGTGTCCGTTTCTGCACTGTTCATGCGTGGTCCCCGAAGCAGCACAAAAGACCGGCTCTGCGCAGACGCAAAAGACGACCCAACCCGCAACCCGGCCTGTCAGTTTCTCCGGCAGCCGGTATTTGTGATCTTGGACGTTTCTCGGTGTTCTCCAGTGCCTCTTTTTTACGTTTTATTACCGTTCCCTGTGATATTTTTCTCGATACTGCGACTCGAATCGGTGCAGTCATAAGGTAGGTTGCTTGCGTTATTTTTAGCCAGCCCGACTTGCCGCAATTGCACCTCGGCCAAGATCTTTCTTGGGCTTCGATGGTTCCTTTCGTTTTTCGTTGAGCAAGAAACGCGCCGATTTTGGCAATTTCTGCCTAGTTGGCCGAGGGCGGCCGCGCTTCAGATGTTTCCGCGGCCACCCGCCGTTGCGTCACGAAAAATACGTTATTTTTAGGGGACTAATAATAATAATTTCGGCACGGATATTTTCACGTCTATTTTGTAACTACTTGTTGCCATTTTATGCTTATGCACCGTTTGGTCGCTCATTAACCAATCCACGGCCCGTGAATGACACATCTCTCCCAAACCAAGGTTTGTTTATCCGCGTTCGCAGATACATGTTTATTGTTCTTATCTATTTTTGACCACGCTTCTAAAATTATCGTCTTCGTCGGAAGGTCATGACCTCTTGACACCTTTCCGGTGAAAGAAAGGAAGGAACACGCCGGCTGTGTTCACCCTGTGCCCAAAAATACGTGCGCAACCCTGTGCAGCACTCGGCCTGCTCTTCTAGTAGGTATCATTTTGTACTGTAGTTATTGCAGTGGATTTTTAACCCTACAAACTGATTTAATTTAATAAAATTGTGCAGTTCTCTAGTGGAATTACGTGAGCAATTATTGCGTGTGAAGTTGAATGTGTAAGTACGAGGGACATTCACAAAAAAAATGACAGAAACCTGCAAGTGCTGCACTTGTTTCAGTAGGCGTGGTTTGAGAAATACAAGTAATTGATTGGTGTTTATTTATGTAGTTTAGTAGTAGTCTCAGTATTTGTAAGCAAATTTAATATTGTATTATCGTTAACGTAAGATTATATTGAGGACACGTCTGCACCCCACGGTTTTAACTTATTACCTCAAGTATATAATAATCCTAGCATTTAGTAGTTGATAAATATCCTTAAAACGTGTAGTAAACACTTGTAAAGCTTGCTAAAAATAGCCAGTTAAGCTACTTTTAATCTTCTTACTGCGTGCAAACGACCTGATTTTGTTTTATACGTAACAAACGTAATAGATCGTCATCTGCCATATGTAATGTCCGTAGAAATGCAAGCTGAGTTACCTCGATTTGGAGAACAGGAAATTCAAGTTGCACTCCGGCTCTATTTTTGGCCCGGTACTATCACTTTTGATACTAGAAGTGAGTCTTATCAATGCATTCTTGAAGTAAGCCAGAAGGTGTGGAATTTCATGTTTACATTTTGATGGGAGAAATGTTACTTTGAGACGCAAATAATTGGAAGTTGAGAAACTGTTGCTCCTGCCAGGCTGCTAACCTGGATTAGTTTCGAGTGTCATTGAACACGTAATAAATCGCCAGCGAGGCTACACCTACACCTTCAGCTTCACCGGCACAATGTTGCAAAAGTCGTTCCACGTATGTACACATTTTTGCAGTTAAAGTTCAGTTCCAGCATTGGTATTTCAAATTCGGCAAACCTAGGTTCTCTCTGCGTTTGTTAAATTTAATATGTGCATTTTATAGTAAGGAACCTGTAGTCGTGAATTTTTTTTTTTGTGCAGATTGTGTTTTTATACATATTTGTTGGGACAAGAGTGAAATACTTTCCGAAGAAGCTGTTAGTGCTGTCACTTTAGCCACGGGGTGGTAAAAATGTGTGATTAGTACGTCCGATCAAATTATGCTAGTTTAAAATTACCCCACTTGTTTGGGTGTAGTGCCATATTTACATATTATAACTGGGGTTATACAGAACAGAAGAATATTATTATAGGTACTCATTGGAAACGGAATCACGGTGTCGATTATTTTAACCTTATATGGTGATATTTATACTTATGCCGATTCTGTTTGTTTTTATTTTGTTTTGTTGTGCATCGACATCCAAATTTGTCGACGACTGGTCTATTAAGTGGAGTTGATAGCTGAAACAACGAGCATGTAATGGCGAACTTTCCATCCGTAACTTTGATTTGAATGTATGCAGACTTGATATATAAGCCGTTAGTTTAATTAGTATTATATTATTTCGTTCTAGTTTCCCGGCTAATAATAAACTATGAATAACCTTTATCCATAATTAAAATTCTTCACCACTTATCAGTGCGCGCTGCCGATTGTAAAAAGAAAGTAGGTTGCAAAATACCGGTTAATCTGCATTTCGTCCCACGATCGCCATTGAGGAAGCTTGCAAGGAATCAAGGTGTATAAAAATTGGCAGTGTGTTGCGCTTTTAAATACAAATATTAATTATGGTGGAGGGTTCAGGCTATGATCATAAAATTTTAAAGGTAATTTCGTGCTTGAACATTCAATTTCAGTACTAAATTGCCTGAATTTGGATGTAATCGCGGATATTCTATCCAATTAGATTTTCTTCCATAAATATTGATGAAGGAACGTTTCCTCGCGCATGTCGTAGGGCAGACCGTAATTCCGTTTTGTTTAATTAATTAGTAGTTAAATGAGGAACACAGTTTTATTAATTTTTCGTTCATATTTCGCTCCATCTGCAAAGTTAACGTACACGATGAGTTGGCAAAGATCAGCAATCAGTTTCATCTCATCAAACATCTCCATGATCATCAGTAAGACTTCGTCTCTTAATATTCTATCGATTATGTTACTATGTTATAGAATTCCGTGTTAATTCCTCTCGTCTCTTAGCAAATACATTTAGAATAATAAAATGCCAATAAACTACATTTGCTACCCCAAAAACGAGAATGTCATCCATGTATAAGACAATAGCGTTCGCTAAAGCGCGAATGACAATTATTGTATTGTAATGGTGACCCCATCGCTCGTAATATTTGCTCTTTTGTACTGTTAATGAGGCACCTGTTGCATATAGTCGTCTATAGCGAACATTTCGCGGGGACGATCGATTTAACGTCTGGCGTCGATGCCCTAGGCTTCCAGACTGTCGTTTTTCTCCCGTTCTTGCCCGGGTGTGGCCGAAAAAAGCCTCTTTTATTGGATTAGGCGCACTGATAACGCATTTTGAAACGCGCCGAGATTTATGGAAAAATATTGCAAATCTACCAGTAATTTTTTTTAATCCCCTCAAAAGGAAATTACCTATATCAAAGCACAATGGAGATGAAAATATCAAAAACTTGTAAAATATAATGTTGACACATCTGTCATTCACAATAGCTAGTAGGGCCTCTTTTACTTTTAAATATTTAGGACCATGTATGCATATAACAAATTTGTATTAATTTATTTTATAACCAAGTGGGCTACACGCCTCTTTTCCCTTGCATTTGCATAATTATGTCAAGTAGATGACATGTTTCAAATTTGTTGTCAATAACAACCCGTGGAAATGTTTTCTAAATGTAATGAGATTGTCGTACTTCGTCAGTTTTACTCTCGTTCCTTGTTACAGTACATGATGCTAGTGGACTAGTTGATAATGTAGCTGAAAGTGGCGAAGATTCCGACGACGAGTGGAATTACTTCAAAGGAGATACAGCCCAAAAAGAGAATATTCCCCCATCACAGACAGATAAAGAAGTAAGTCCTTCGGACTCTGGTTGAATTGATTTTTCATTGTTGACTCTTTTCTTAGGTTTGTGAACTAACCCAATCCAGTTTGGATAGTGACACAATGTCACAGTTAAATCCCAATGCCGCCGAATTTGTGCCTGTGTCTCCTAAGCGAAACACAGCATCGCCCGCCTACCAAGCCTTGATAGATGATTCCGTTATCGCGCAGTCTCCACGGAGAATAGTGGCTAATAATGATATTGACATTAGCGTTCCAAATCCTCAAGAATTCGAGAGTGAAATTAAATCTAGGCCCAGTGATGTCAGAGAATGTGCCAATGGAGATGAAGAAAACGTGAGTAATTTTGTAACCGGGTTGAAACTTTAGTTGTAATTAATCAAGTTTGGATTAATATCAGTTTTATTTTTCATGGAATGTTAGATGAAATATCTATATAATACATTACATTTTTGCAAAGAAATACTTTTGGTTATGGCATAACTACACTTTCAATTACAGAAATTATCTTCGCAAGAAATAATGGAAAATCTCCTCAATGGAAAGAGTATGGATGAAATTGAGTTTCAACCCAATAGCACTCCAACTAAGGTTCACAAAGGCGATGAATTCCATTTTGGGCCAAATGCAACACCATTTTCAACACCTGCCAAATTGCTGGACCAATCAGAAGCTTTATCTACCAAGGCAGTATTTGGAGACGAATCGACTGCTAGTTATTTAGATGGAAAAGGATTTGATGACAGTTTTTCTGGTAACGATGGTAATGAATCTCAGACCTTTTCAAAGGAGCAAGATCCCATGTCGATGTCCTTTTACCAAGATAAAGAAGACGACACTAATCCATTCGATTTAAATAAGGTGCAAGTGTTACCAGAAAACATCGATGATTTCCTCGAAAAACCTAATGAAAGTGCTTCTTTATTGAATGATACTATATCTGATCTTCCAGAACATAACCCTAGTGATCTTGAAAAGGTTGATGAAATAAATCAAGCTGCGGGTGATAACATAGGCATTAGTGTAGCCGAACCAATGGAGCGTGAAGCAATTTCACCTTTGGGTGATCATATGCCAGTAGTAGTTGCAGAATCCCCATTGCCGGTATCGCATTCTCCACTTCCTGGAGCACGGTCGCCGCTATCGGGTGTGCATTCTCCGCTATCAGGACAACGTACCCCACTCTCCCCAGCACAGTCTCCACTCCCAATGGCTCAATCCCCACTTCCAATTGCTGATTCACCACTTCCAGATGCAGAGTTCCCAGTTTGTGAGTTGAAAGGTTCACGATCTCCGCTTCCTGCTATGGAATCTCCACAACCTGGATTGCAGTCCCCGCTTCCAGCTGCTGAATCTCCACTTCCAACTGCCGACTCGCCTTTGCCAATTGCACAGTCGCCTGTGCCACCATTGCTGTTATCACAGTCGCCTGTGCCGCCTTCAAAATCCCCACTGCTTCAGTCACAATCTCCACTTCCCGTTTCGGAATGTATATTGCCCACAACGCAGTCGCCTCTTGCAGCATCACCATCTCCTGTTCCTCCTACACAATCTCCCCTACCAACTTCACAATCTCCTCTTCCCCCTTCACAATCTCCTCTTCCTCCTTCACAATCTCCACTTCCCACTTCACCATCTCCCCTTCCTATTTCACAATCTCCCCTTCCTCCTTCACAATCACCACTACCTACTTCACAATCTCCTCTTCCGACTCTGCAGTCCCCTATACCTCCCGTACAGTCTCCTGTCGCAACAGCACAGTCTCCGTTTCTTTGTGAGTCGCCACTTGCATTACAATCTCCACTTCCTTTGGCACATTCTCCAGTTCCTCCATACTCTCCCTTACGCGAGCTGGAATCGCCACTTGCATCACAATCTCCACTTCTCGTGGCACATTCTCCGGTTCCTCCACACTCTCCTTTACGCGAGCTGGAATCGCCAGTCGAGGACATTACTTCATCAGTAAAGGATTCCCCTATACTTGCTGCTTCTCCCATAGAAAACAAAGCTGTAGATGAACCGAACATATTCGCTGACAATTATGCCCAACAAATATCAGATGCGATACAAGAAACTGTAGCAGCTGAAATTGTTTCTCCTGTAAATAACCTAGAAAATGATGTTCTCATACCGGAGACATGTCCCGTTTCTACTCCTAAATCCGTCGAGAGTGAACATGTCGATACAGATTCTGTGACGACTACCGATGTAAATTCTTTCTTGGAAAGGTCGTTGCTGCCAGAAGTGGCATCTCCATTGAGTCCTAGTGGCGATGAAAATAAGTTACTAGACGCTTTTACGTCCGAATTAGAAGCTAACAAGCTTGAAGATGCTGGTTTCACGGTACCCAGCAGCCTTACGATTATGGCGCAGGATATTTTGATTCCTACTGGCCCTCAGGCCAATACTGGCAGCATAGATGTAGACATTAAATCAGAAATAATTGCACCCGAGTATCCAGTGCAAACTATTGCAACGCCGTCTGAAGAAAGCAAAACTGAAGACATAGAAGCTGCAGTTGTAGCACCTGTTACACCACAAGAAACAAAAGAAAATATTCCAGAAGTAGCAGCTGTAGCTGCTACCGCTGCTGCAGTGACAGCTGCAGTTGCCGTCACCGCTGTGGCAGAAAAGAAGACCCTTAAATCAAAAAGTGGTGCTGCTTCTGCAGCAAAGAAACCATCTCCGAAGCCAGCTACATCCCCAACTAAGCCTACTGCTGCCAAGCCGTCCCCAAGGCTGTCTGCGACAACAAAAACCAGCACTACAGCCGCAAGTAAAGTTACCCAAGCTAGAACATCAACTACTCCTACGGCATCGCCTAAGCAAGCTGCTAAACCATTGCCAAAACCAAAAACTGCACCCATCACTAAAGCTCTGGACAAGAAGCCGCTGACGAACGGTGAAGTTAAGCCCCCACCTATAAAGAAGTCGGCTCTTCCTTCTGCCACCCGAACAACTACTACAAAACCGGTTCCTAGTAAATTAAGTCCTACCAAGACCAGCACGGATGGGAAAGCCACGACGGGTACTGCGAGGCCTGCGACTGCGCCACCCAAATCTACAACTCTGCGGCAGACTGCTACCTCTGCTAGACCTTCCAATTTAGTAAAAACGAGCTCTGTTACTAGTAGTTCTAGGACCACGGCGTCAACTGTGACGGCCACAAAGGTAAGAAAACTTTTTACTGTTATATTTAAATTCGGCTAGATGATAAATTAACATTGTCGGGTTCTTACCATTTGTGATTACTACACATTCTAGAAAAGTATCTGTAATTGATCTAGCCAATTATCTGTTCATAAAACTCACTCAAGACGACCATAAACTTTTAAAATAAGCCTGCAAATAATCTAATTTTTACACAGTATTGGAAATTTAATAACTAACTGCCTCTTCTGTTCTTTCATTTTTGCATAGAACATCGGAACATCATAGGCATCTACACATTTCCCCCATCTAACTCTGTTTCTGTCATTGTTTTTATTTCAGTCAATGATTTCCCTTCATTATTTGCTTCTTTCACTACTCGATTTCTTTCAGATCTCCTTGGGTCTTCCTCATTTTATTTAGTACATATTTCTTTCCATCTTCATTTGTTATGGTTTAACTCCATTTGTTTCCTGTTACAATTTTTAAGAGTCTGTAATTTTTTTACATTTCAAACCCAGATTTTACATTGCTGTTATAGTATTTAACGGTATTAGGCCGATATTGAACATATAACTGATGAGGATACATATCTTGGCTGAGATCGAGGCTAATAAATTATCCAAGTCAATTATATGTAATATCGCTCTTATGTTGTTTAAGAGTTTTCGTAATATCTACTAAAAGAGGCCAATTTTAAGATTTGTGATTTTAATATAAATAAAACGCACGTAATTTGGTAGTGTAGCATTGGATGTTTATAAATTAATTTTCAAGGGTAATACTATAAAAGGCGATTTTTTAAAAAGATTTTCATCGATTACATGCAAATTATTGCGTTTAAATATCTCGAAACCAAAACTGTGTAAAAAAATTGAGTAGTTTTTGTTGAGAGACATTTGCAATAATTTTTATGTAAACTTAAAAAATACCTTACATTTTTTTTATGACGAAAATATGCAGTTTCTGGAGAATTTTATAGATGATAAAAGGTAATGGTTCTAGTGTTTTTGCCTGAGGAACTCTATGTAAAACCTTTTTTACTTTTGAAAAGTATTTTTCCACCCTGGTCGTTTGATACATATCCCGTATGATTTCATCTTTTTAATTAACTTTCTCTACCGATTGTTTCAAGGGCCCACTTAAAATTAATAAAAACTGTTAATACTACCTGTTTTTATCCATCAATTCCTTCCACTTTGATATAACTAATGCCCACTCCTAAATCCCGATTGATTTCAATTAGTATCTTATCGACTGCTAGATGAGTTTCTGTTTGTCCGTTTACATGTATTTCCATTAATTTTTCAGCTAATGTAGCATGTTTATTGGCCAATAATTTTCAACTGCTATAGAATTACTGATTTTAGGTATCGGTATTACTGTAGATGTTTTCCATTTTGCTGGTATTATATTATTTTCTAATGAAATATTAACGATCCATACTATTTCATTCAGAAGAGTTTTTTTTTTAAATATTTTTAATAATCCTCTTTACAAAGGACAAAGGTTAAAGTCATTTCAATTCCCCCAACTGGGAGCGGGCTTCTATAGGGACCCTCCGTCCCTCTTCAGCCAAGAACGGGAAACTCGGGATGGGTGAGAGAAAGGAGGGGTGGAGAAATACTGCCTCGACATTCACCTCAGAGAAGGTACTCTGTTGACTCAGGAAAACCACCTAAAAACCTGAATCAAGGCAGACGGTTGCGGGAATCGAACCCACAACCTTTCAAATGCTAGGTATCCTCCTCTTTACATCTGTCTCTTTTATGATTCTAAATTTATTTAATTTGTTGCTTGTCGAGCTAAACTCAATATCATCGTGTGCTATTATAATTATTATACATTTTATTTTGTTAAATTATATTTTCAATACTATTTATAAAGTAATTTAAATATTTCAGAAATTTATTTTTCGTTCGTGTTGATAGCTCCATCCCACTCTAATTTGTTAATTGAACATTTTTATTATCTTCTAAAGCCTCTTTTGATACCCTTCCACATGATTTTACTATTATTTTTACGCCTATCAGTTATTTTCTCAAAATATTTCTTTTGTTTTTAAATCTAATACAGCAAGCGCTTGATAACGTAAACACCGGACAATGAAAATATCTCACTAATGTAAACAAAATACATATTATAGGATCAAACAGAATGCCCGATAACGTAAACACTTCTTGGCGACGGTTAGGCTCATATTGATGTAGGGGATTTCCCTCTGCAACACAGATTAGTCGCCGATTTATGTAGAATAAAATAGCAGCTTATTTTTCTTCCCATTAAAAATTTGTATTACTTATCGCTGTCAGAATATGTTTTGTTTTTTATTTTGTTATTAAACATTTCTTTTAATAATGTGCTTATTAATAAAATCAGACTCCCTAATGTAAACATTTCAACAATGCGAACACATTTGGTTTGAATTGGTTCACGTTATCGAGCGTCTGCTGTAGTTCCTGTCACTATATTTCTACTTCTACGATATAACTTCCAATGTTCCTCACCATTTAATAATAATGCTCTGTTATATGCTGTGTCCCTGTTCGTTATTAATTATTTTGTCTCATTATCAAACCAACCACATTTTTTTCCCATAATCATTTGGTTTCTACTGGTGCTATTTCGTCTAACACTTCACTGATATTCGAATATAACAGATTAGTAGATTACTATCTAATCTATTTTGAAAATCTGCGCATTCTGTGGTATTTTTCATACACCTGCCTATATATTCCTGTTTAGTTTTTAGTATTTTATTATTCATTTTAATTCTGATTAAACACATATCATGGTCCCCAATTTTAGGATTCCTAATTACCGTAACCTCTGTATTATTTTTATTGTTTGTAAATACCAAGTCAATCTTTGTTTTTGTATGTTTCGTTATACGTGTATAATCATTTACTAGTTGACTAAAACCACTATTACTCATCTGCCTAATAAGTTTATCTTTCACTAGCATCTATATTCATATCTCCTAAGAAATATACTTTTGTTAAGTTTTTATCAGTGATATTTTCCATTATATTATCCAAAAAATGAATAAAACCTGTTGGTGATCTGTCTACTAACAGAAACGTAAAATTTATTATTTTAACTCACAATAACCACAAAGTTTTATCAACAATCTCAGTTTGTATCACATCACATTGAATATTTTCCCTAACATAAAATAAAACTCCTCCCGTATATCTACTTTGTGAATTGCATCTATAAATATTATACCCGCTTATAAAAACGTCTTTATTTTCTATCTCCTCTATTACTCCAGTTTCTGTAAATGCCCGTACATCTATATCACACTTTTGTACATAATAACGAACTTCATCAAATCTCGACAACAGACTTTCAACATTTAAACATATTAGTTTTAATTGCTATGCCAATGAACTATAGTTTAATTTATTCCTTACTAAATTTTCTACTTTCATTAAATATTTACATGACCTATCCCATACTGCATGATTTGTATCTATATTTGTGTTATATTTACAATTTGCCTCGATTCAATTTACACATGCAAAGTTTTCTTTAATTTCATTACACTCTTCCTCATCATGATTTTTGGAACATTTTAGACAATTTATATTCTTTTTTCAATCGTTTATAGTATGCCCAAAACTATGACACTTAAAACAACGTATTACATTTATAAATTCAAATATTTTACATAGATCCATTCCTATCAATTAAATTTCTATAGCTTTCCAAGCCAACCTCTATTATAATATTAAATCAATTTTTTATTAATTTACCTATATGTATGTTGTGCAACTTGAAATGGTTACAATTTCTATTAATTCTATTTTGGATTATTATCTTCTCTTTTAAATCTTCTTTATCTTGTCCAATTTCTTCAGGTATTCCAACAATCTTCATTTTGGGATTCTTCCGTTGTGGTATTAATATATTATATTTATCCCCAATATTCTTTTCAAGCTGCTTCTTTACTGTTTGGCATGTACGGGAACCACGGTCACCTTTGTATTCTAGAACTACTCCTCCGTATTTTAAATTCCAGCCCATTTTCAAGTTGACATTTAAATTTACTGGATCCACCGACTTAACTTCACCATGATCTTTCTTTTCCTTTGGTTTTACTATTATCACTTCCTTAACAACTTCATTATATTTTCTCTTATTTTCACTTTCATCTACTCTTGTAGTTTCTGCTTCTTGACTTTTGTTATCAGTACTAATCTTCTTCATATCTTTAATTTCATGCAGTTTTTTCATATCTTCATTTTTATCAGTAAGCATTTTCTTAATACTCTTAATTTCATTTCTGATTTCCTCTAATTCCCATTTCATACCTTCTGTGATAACATTCATTTCTTTTTTTAAGGTTAGATCAAGCAGAATTAGAAACGGGGGGCAGTATGAGTTGTTTTATTCCTTGTTGTAGTGAAAGAATCTGAGTTTTCCTTAATGTTCAATTTGCAGGTGTATCTATCATATCTATGACCATTTTTGTGATAATCCAAAGGTTTCCAATGTTTTTTACTTGCTAATACTGTCAAATGCTCTTGGGAAATGTTTGAAAAGGCGATATAAGGGTGATATATATTTATTTGATTGAAGTTTATCCATAGGATGTGGACTTGGTTAGGACAGAATCTCTGAACCCTGCTTGCTCCGTCCTTATTCGCACATGTACTGAATTTTTTATTCCGTTTAAGAGTACTTTTGAGGTCTTGCTTGATATTTGATAACATATGTGATAGTGTTCTTTCTTGCTCTACGTCTCGGGTTTTCAACTTAATTATTTAGTGCTTATTCGTGTAGTGTGTGAATATTTTCTTTTTGTCTACTTTCCATGATTTTAGTTGTTTTACTTCAGATACCATCTTATTGTTGACATCAGCCGAGTTATTTGATGTAGTTTTCCAATGTGTTGATTGCTGAATCTTTCAAAGATGTCCCCTTTGCCTCTGTGTGCGCTTCAATATTTTTAATATACGGCAGTGACTAACTAGGTATCGAATATAGCTTATTTCATATTATGCCAACCCAAAAATGCAGAGTTTGAAATGAGTTTTGTGAACAGATTGAGATTTAAAATGGAAGTCTCTCAAAGCTATGTCTTACCCATACATGAAAACATACTGGTGGCTTTAGACGACTTCTTGAAAAATGAATTTGACCCTGAAAATATCTTGTTCCCTTGAAAATCTCAGTCACTCTGATGGGCACTTTCGACAGCTAGTACGGCAGCCAGACATGCATTCTGCCTGTCTGTAACCTTTGTTGTCTTTTTTGCAGAATCAGAGTGTTTTTGAGAGACTTGCAAGTCCGGTGGTGAGATCGCCACCAAGGGTGAGTTGAATAGCAAGCTCGTTACCGAATTTTGGTTATTTGATCGCTTTCGATTAATTCCAAGTGTTTATTCTGTAATGGTTTGAATTGTCGAGTGTGACGATATTTAACAACAGATGTTTGAGAAGTGTATTTTTTTAAGTATTTCTAAATACTGAGTAATTTTTTTTTATGTAGTTTACTAAGTACACTTCTATAACAATTTCAATGTTGGAATTGACAATACCTGTCATTATGGAATAAACTAGAGTTATGTAATCATACGCAGCACTTTGTTTTATTAATCATAACGTAACAATGTTTTGGTAATGATTTTTTGCTAATGACTTAAAACCACAGTTCTAACTTACACCACACCAGCAGAATTAAGCTTTGGAAAGGATGCTTGAATTGTTGCCAATGATAAAATAATATAATCTTTTATTAGACAGATCGGTTTGACTTGATCCGAGAGAATAATTTTTTCCCTTGGCAATAGAATTGTCAGGTAAATAAAATATGTTTATAAATAATTATAAACAAATATCTTCAATGATTGATGCTTTTAGCTTTTATAGAGGAAATCACATTAACATAACACCTGAAATTGGAGTGTGTACTTTTCTACAATTCTATTTTTCCCAATAAGTCAACGAAAAATGTCTAGGTTTTTTCTTTTAAATTTCCATACATCTTTCCATTCGTTACACTATAGTTATGACAGCTATTGTATTTTACACCATCAACCAAACTGCTTAATTTCAGTTACCTTATACATGCCTACACTCTTCCCAAATATACTTATGTAGAGCAAGTACTCACTGTTGTTTAATTAGCGGTAAGTAGGTTCAAGTGGGAAGAGTAAATTATCTGCAGATTAATCAAGTTTTGTCTTTCTAATCAATCATTAAAAGACAAACTCATGGCTTGTGCTGAATCATCAAAAACAATTCGGATTCTCAATCTCCACATCAGGCACCTGTTTCTCCGTTCATCTCTATAAGGTCTCATTTGCATTTCCCCTGAATCATAACTACCAGGAGCATCAATTTCCACAAACTTTGAATATTCAAGTGCTTGATGTGCAAAGAGGTGGACGGAAGGGAATTTCGGGATTCCATCTAACTGGGAAAGTTCATAAATCGTTTGTTCATTTAATGCAATTATTTTGCAAATGATATTTAGTTCGTACTTCACTGTCACTTCATAAATGTGATATCGTTGATTTGCCTAATGATCACCAAATAGACTAGAAACCATGGACGTCTCACTGCTTTCTTTGTGATGTAGTTTGTCAGAATTTTATTATTCTCTTTGAAATGCTCTTCATTTGGATTTCCTATATTTAGGGAGTTTTTTCGACTGACTTTAACACTAATCAACATGTGAATATCTGGTATGTCTATTCCATCCTCACACAACTTGATGATTCCGACCCTCTCCACTTCTTCCACCCACGATCCTGATAAAATTCTAGATCTTTTGCCACAAATCGTTTGTTCATGTAATGCAACTGTTGGTACTTAGCTCCAACTTCATAAATGTTCTCATCTCGTTGATTGGTTCATGACCACCAAATAGCCTATTATAGACCATGGACTGCCACTGATTTCTTTGAGTTGTGATTTGTCAGAACTTTATTCTTCCCGAGAGAATGTTTATACTTGGATTTTGTACATTTAGAGTTTTTCAACTGATGTTGACACCAATCAACATGTGAATGTCTGGTGTGTCCATTCCAACATCACACAAGTTGATGATGTCCGACCCTCTCCACTTCTTCCACCAAAGATCCTGGAAAAATTCTAGATTCTTCGTCACAAATCGTTTGTTCATCTAATGCAATTATTTTGCAACTGAAGCTTCTCTTTGTACTTAGCTCCAACTTCATAAATGTTCTCATGTCGTTGATTGGCTCATGACCACCAAATAGACTATTATAGACCATGGACTGCCACTGATTTCTTGGTGGTGTGGTTTGTCAGAACTTTATTCTTCCCGACAGAATGTTTATACTTGGATTTCGTACATTTAGAGTTTTTTCCACTGATGTTAACACCAGAGCCAGTAGATATAGAGAGTACCGCCATTCTTTGATCCGTGAAAATGCCGCTATCGCCGCCATTTTTGTTCCCACCAGCAATGACTGATTGAGGTATGTCTAAAATTTTACTTGAAATTGGCAAGACTGTAAGTCTATGTCAAATTCGAGGTTAGCAGGTTATGTTTTGCGGCAGTTTGTGTCAAAACTGACGCAAAAACTAACCTGCTAACCTCGAATTTGACATAGACTTACAGTCTTGCCAATTTTAAGTAAAGTTTTGGATTGCCAACAAACGTCACGTTGACGGAATTGTCTTACAAACCTCAAAGTGACGCATATGTCAGAGGAATAAACATGGCGGACGTGGCGGTACTCTCTATATCTACTGGCTCTGGTTAACACCAAGCAACATGTGAATGTCTGGTGTGTCCATTCTAACATCACACAACTTGATGAATCCAGCCCTCTCCACTTCTTCCACCCACGATCCTTACAGAATTCTAGATCTTTTTCCACAAATCGTTTGTTCATCTAATGCAATTGAAGCTTCTGTTTGTAATTCAGCTCCCACTTCATAAATATTGTGATGCTGTTGATTTGTGTTATCTACCGGGTTGAGATCTAGAACATCCACTGCTTTCTTTGTGATGTAGGATGGCTGTGATATAAAATCCATAAGTTTTGGTGTGCCAGGACTTGATTAGTTTCTTTGTAATCCTTTTCATTTGGATTTAATATTGTATAAGTTTGAGACATTTGGTAGACGTCAATTACAATATGTCTTTTAATTAGTCTGCTTTGTAACCACTATGTACCTTCATTGGGTGTAATTTTCTATAGTGCTTGTACACTAATTTATATTATATAGTTACTTGATGTAGGTCGGTCTCTGATATATTGGCTAAAAGAATTTAAGATTTGAGCATCCCATCCATAACATTCTCATATTCCACACAATTAACTATATATAGCAGCAGCAGTCTGAGCTGCTTCTTTATTTGGTTATTATTTATTCATACCATGCTGTTAACTTATTTGTTTACAATAAAATGAACAAAACTGAGCAGATGCTCGAATATAAACATATATGAGATCAATTGAATAAAAGCTGTACATACACAATGTTTTAGTTAAAACATGCGAAGTACTGATAAAATGTCTCTTAATGCCAATCATTAAAAAGAACTTCATTGAAATTCTTGCAATTCTGGTGTAATTTTGTTTAATACACTAATTGCTAATGATAACAAGGCAGAGATTTAGTGAGTGATTTTATTTATCTACTTGTACGTATGCATGTTATAGGTTGATTTATAAATTTTAAACCTAAAATGTGCCAAGTCTAATTCCATCTTTATCTAATATAATTTTTCCATTAGAGCACAGTTAGGACCACTACATTAACTTCTCCAAAGGCCCCTATCAGTGCGCCAGCAAAACCAAGGCCGGCGACCGTGCCTCCTCGACCAAAGCCCCTGGGTAGCAAACCAGCACCAAGAGCAGCCGATACCGAGAAACAAATAAAGGAAACCGCTAATAAGCAGATCACTGCTTCACGCACTAGCACTATGACCAGAACTGCGGGAGGTGCCGGAAAAACTACAACTACAACTCTGCGCAAAACCGAGGTGAAGGTATGTTGCGTCGGCGGCAGCTGCTCTGTGGTGAAGAGTGACGGTAATTTTGTGTTTCCAGGCACCCGGAGCCCGCATGACTGTAACGAAAACGACCACATCTACGATGAGAACTACGGATGTGAAGAAACCGGCCGAACTGATTCGCCACCCCCCTAGCAAAACTAAGGTGGGAGTGAAAAAGGCCAAAGCCGAACAAAATGGAATCCCGGTGGAAGTGAATACGATTACTATTTCGCCAACTAACATCGAGCCACAGCTTATTAAAGACGTTTCGCCTGTAGTTGAGAATCTTGTGTTTGACAACGCCCAGATAACGGAAATAAACAATGTTACAGACTGAATTCAATAACTCGAACAATATTTATTTACTTTAATATATAACGTAAATGTCTTTTTAAATTTTTATATTTACAAGGTTTTAACTACTTTTTGTTGTTGATGTGTATACCATGTGTTAAGCTGTGGACTGAGAAAATATAGAAATGAAAGACTTCCAGATTATCTAATAATTTAACTTCTATAATTTTTATAAACGCTGTTGAACGTCACTATAATTTGCTTAATCATATACTTCTTTTATATTAACGCTAAGTTTTGTATGTATTTACTTAAGTTTTAGAGCTTGGCTTTTTAGGTGTGCTGAATTGTGATTTGCGATGCACTTTATGTAAATATGTTAAGAAGTATCATTAAATTATTGGATCAAATGTTATTGGGTGCTATGCTGCTGGCTTTTAGAACGGTTGTTTCTCTTTTGTTACGGAATGTCGAGAGCTGCGGGCACACTTACTAAGGTACCGATATTATATTCGTTAGTAAATGTGTGCTGGAAATGGAAAAGTATTTTATATGTCGTGTTTGTGATTTTTGTGAAAATAAATCTCGTAATTGGCACATTAGCTTGCTGTATCCGAACTACTTAATTACCTTAATTTGCTGCAAGCTAAGTTACTTACTGGATTTAACAAAAATCACATGAAAATGTAGATTTATTGAATTGTTTGTAATGTTTGCTTTTAATACCATTTGAAAAGTTGAAGTAGCAGGCTATTTTATTTATCGTTGTAACCATTTTATGCAGCACGAAATAAAAACATTTAATATCTCCCATTGTGCATTTTTTGTATCCTAAGAAATTTTTCCTTTTAGCTAGGATTATACAAGCTCCAGCATTTGTTTTATATTTCATAAATACATAATTTTTTTTTAAATTTCAAGCCTTAGCAGGGAAATGTAGCTTCAACATAGTGGAGAAGGAAAACGAGCGAGTAGCCTTTTCTTGTAAAAAAAGTTATAGTAAAAGAATTAAATTTTAGCGGATTAGTCAAACAGACAAGTTTAAACAGACTGTAAGTATTGCTATGGTTTTAAGCCCTGTAGATCAACTCTGTTAGCATTGCCAAATAATGAGCATTTCATGAAAGCTCAGAGTGAGATATCTTATATAACTGCAAAGCTAAAATTTCAATTTGCCAAAAAATGAATACAGTTGTAATGAGATGCCAGTAATTGCAGAATAATAATTAATAAACGCAGTAAGCAAAGCTCATTTCGCATAGGCAGCCAAATTGGATGTAAGTTCGGTAAGTTAATTAGGTTTGTGCTAAATGTATAGGCCAAGCCGGATGAAAATTTAATAATTACAAGATGGATGGCGAACACAAGGAAATGAAGCGTAGAACTCAGGCATATTTTAATGGTGAAATCCAGTCAGGGTTTTATAAGAAAGGTGATTGAAGCATAAATAAGCTTAATAACATGAAACAGGCATATAAGTAGAAGGCATTAAAGCATTTGAAAGAAACCGTAAGAATCAAAGGCAAGGATTATAGGATTTGCAGAAAAGAGAACACACATGAATTTAAAATTTGAACGAAAATCGAACAGAAAATTCAAATGAAACCTAATACAGGATATGCGCAAATTAAATACTTTAGTCAGTGCAGTGACATGTGAACCTGTAAAACCCTAATTAAAAAGACATGCAGTGAAAAATAGACACGCTAAATTAATATAAATGTAAATAATTATTTTAGATACAGCATTAGTGTACAAAATCATAATTTTAAGTAGAATTATTGTTAAAAGTTAATGTTTTGAACCTTGTTAATATCCGCAATTTATTTGAAAGTAACTAGCTTTTGTTTATAAAAAAATTAATGGAGGTTGACAAATGAATTAATTAATGCTGATTGATGTGGTAAATGTGCTCTCCTTTAAAATTGAATTTTGTGCAATAAATGTTAATATTTTATTATAAAAAGTACGTCGTTTTAATCAGTGCAATTCAGAGTACGTGTAGTAATATTTGCATAAAAATCCATCGCCAAAAATTTGAAGTCCACGAGAAGTGCCTTCCGGTACCAAATCGGCTATGATCCAACTGAAGTTTCGAAGTCTACGTGCTAGAGTACAACCATTGGGGCGACCAGGTCAGCATCCCAGGGCAACGAGCAGCTCCGTTAGGCCACATTCCAGAGATCTCATCACCAGGGGGCCTACAGCAGCTTCCCCACAGCAACGGCGTCGTTTCCTGCGAGCGAGGCAATCGGACCAAACCCAGGTACCCAAATTCACTAAAATAAGCGCTGTTAGACCTTGGAAAGCTACGTGCAGCATAAAGATAATAGTACCGAGCAATATTCAAGTAATTCCTACGGCTCCAGAGGAATAATTGTTGTTCAAATAGCAAATAGAATCCGATTGTGAGGTTATGTGAGTCAAAGGACGCCTTCCTAAAACAGTTGAAATAGCGTTCCCGCAAGTGCTAAAACAGTCTAAATTCAAACAATTACCAGTAACACGTTAACCGATTTCACAGTATTTATCATTCAATTAAACGCAACTTGTAAACGGCAACCATCCTGGTTAACATTTGATCTAATTTCAGTTTTTCAATAGCGCGTTTGAGCTAATGCGGAGAACAGATCCGTACTTGAATAATTTTTAATAAATAATGCATTTAAAGGGGAACCTAACTGAGTGATGAGTCTGTGCTTTACCGAAATTTTGTTCTAGCGTTTTATTTGATTAGTTGCAGATCAATAAGAGATGATAAAGGGCATCCATCTATTTATTTTAGCTATCAATTTACATCAATTTCTATCAGGAAGTGAAAAGAACAGGAAAAGGCTATCAACCCAACAGTAATTACATCAAATCAGAAGAAGGATCGCTATTATGCGAGCAAGAAAAGGTTATACGAAGATGGAAAAACCACTTCGAGGAACTATTAAATGGACAAGAAGGAATAGCAGCAGAAAGTCACGAAGTGGAAGAAAGCCTAACTGAAATAGAACCACCCAGAGAGGAGGACATTGGGCGTATATTGCAAGAACTGAAAAATAACAAGAAGCCGGGGGAGAGCGAAATAGCGGCAGAAATGTTAAAAGCAGGAGGGGACCAGCTCCAAAAGAAGCTACATGACCTTATCGTTAAAATCTGGGAAGAAACAGAAATGCCTGAAGACTGGTCAAAAGCAATAATATGCCCAATATATAAGAAGGGGGATAAACAACTGTGTGACAATTATAGAGGTATTGCCCTGCTGGACACTTGTTATAAAGTATTATCGAAGATACTAAGAAATAGACTGAGTATATATTCTGAAAAACTATTGGGGGAATATCAGGCAGGGTTTAGAAACAAAAGGTCAACAATGGATCAAGTATTCGCCTTAAAAGAAATCCAAACAACATGTTACGAGCACAAGATAGTATTATACGTCCTGTTCATAGATTTTAAACAGGCATATGATACAATAAACAGAGCTAAAATGTACCAGGCCCTGAACGAACTAGAGATCCCCACAGCATTAGTGAGACTACTAAAAATGACACTTACCAGTACAAAAAACAAAATAGCGTGGAAGGGAATTAAATCTGAGGAATTTGAAGTAAACAGGGGGCTTAGACAGGGAGATCCCCTGTCAACAGAACTCTTCAATCTAGTCTTGGAAAAAGTTATAAGAAATAGCAACATAAAAACACAAGGAACAATCTTTAACAACGAGAATCAATGCTTAGCTTTTGCCGACGATCTCGCATTAATAACTAAAACAAAAAAGGAAATGCTAAGAATTATAAAAAGGTTAGAAGTGGAAGCAGGAAAGTTCGGTCTGAAAATAAACCAGGACAAAACAATATTCATGGTAATGGGAGACACGCAGCAGAACATAGAAAGACACCTACGATGGAGATCACAGGGAGGGACGGAGTATGAAATTGAGAAAGTTAGTAAGTTTGTATATCTGGGAGTAACAATCGAAGAAAAAGGGAGAGAAGAGTTGGAGTTAAGGGCTAGAATTGCAAAAGGGAATCAGAAAATGGGCAGCCTAATAACACTGATTAAGTCAAATTACGTATCTAGGAATACAAAACTAAGGATTTATAGAACAATTATAAGGCCCACAGTAACTTATGGCTGCGAAGCGTGGGTTTTTAAAAAATCTGAGGAAAAAATGCTCTTGAGATGGGAAAGGAAGGTACTGCGACTTATCTATGGAGGAGTTCAGGAAGAAGAAGGGTGGAGAAGAAGGACTAATAGAGAGCTGGAATTATTATATACAGAGCCCAAAATAAACACCTTCGTCAAAGCCCAACGATTAAGATGGTGGGGGCATGTGCAGAGAATGCCCAGGGAAAGGATGCCTAAAATGGCTCTAACAAGAGCACCGATTGGAGGGAGAAGAAAGGGACGACCCAGGATAAGATGGAACAGTGAGGTGTTGGAGGACCTTAGAAGCATAAATGGAAAGATAAATGTCAGTGACTGGAAGGAAAAAACCGCGAATAGGGAGGAGTGGAGAAGAATAGTTAAACAGTTCGAAAAACCCTAAATAACCCATTACACATAATTAGTGGTTAAGATAAAATACAGAATTACCTACGTATTATCAATTGTAATGTGGAAAGCAGCTGTTAATGTTAGTGTAAACCTATGCCCTAGGCCTTCACGGCCAGTTGAGCAATTAAAATTAAAAAAAAATCAATTTACAAGTAGCTTTTAATCAACCTGAGATTTTATAATACGAATACACGAAAAATATTTTGGGTGGTACCCTTATTAAATTATTAACAGAGCATAAACACATAAATTATAGGGTCCTACCATGTTGGCGCATATACTGATGCGCCAACAAAGACTGCAACTGGAAGGACTGGGAGTAATCGTCCTCGTACCATTGAAGATTTAAAACAAGCAATCCGTAACGAAGTAGCAGCGATAGATGAAGTTTTGAAAGTTTTTAGGAATTTTCAAGAGCGCTTAAGACAGTGTGAATCAAGAAGGAGGTCATCTGACTACTGTAATATTTAAGAAATAAAATATCCATGTTTAAGCTTTATTTTGGTTTAATAAATTGTTCACGTTTTTCTTGACGAAAGTTATTTAACATCAAAATTCGTCGCTCAGCCGTGAAGAAGTCTGGAAAAACTGATATTTGAAATAAATCGGTTATTATAGCTCAGAAGTGGGTTAAGGCAGTGGCGGCTCGTGATAATTGTATTTGGGGTCTCTTAATTTTTAACAATAACTAAAGAAAAAGTAATGGTGAAAAGTGCGGGTTAATACTGTAAAATTAAAAAAGACGGAAGGAAGTGATAAGGTTAATCAAAATTACGAAAAGGATGGCTCAATCGCGAGTAATTTTCTATTAAACGAAAAAAGGGAAAAAAAAATACAAAAACAAGTAAAAATAGTGGAACTAGAGGAGAAAATAAACTGCCAAGAACTAAAAATGGAATACCCGGAAAGAGAAATTTGGTGTGCTACGGAATCCAGGATGAAAAAGGAGAAAACAAAGAAACATTGGAAGAAAAATTTACAGAAGTTATTAAAAAAATGGAAATAGATCTCAATATCAGAAATGAGGTGGAAGATATAAGAAGAATGGGGAAATTTTATGAAAATAAATGTAGACCTAATAAAATAAAAAATGGGAATTATTAAAAAAATCAATTAAACTAAAGGGAACTAACATCTGGTTAAAGAAAGATCTCACACACAGTGCACAACAAGAAAGAAAAGATCTACTAAAACGCATGAAGGAAGGG
This sequence comes from Agriotes lineatus, assembly GCA_940337035.1. NCBI lineage: Eukaryota > Metazoa > Arthropoda > Insecta > Coleoptera > Elateridae > Agriotes > Agriotes lineatus. Next base: position 52,876 of record CALNHX010004524.1, on the reverse strand, counting down.
AGACAAAAAGGATATACAACGAAATTAAAAGGAAATAAATTTGTGGGGGAGCTTCCCAGTTTTCCGCTATGTTTGGAAACGTCTGGTTGCTAGCTCGAATTGAACTGTAGTGGACTGTATTGATTTATTCTTCACTAAATTATACACTCGTTGAAAGCAAAGTAGGTAATTTATTTGCAATAAATTAACACACAAACATTTGAACATTTAAACAAAGAATTAGCGTTTCTCGGAGTGCACTGCTCGCGTCCAGTCTCGTTGACTGACGGAGGGTAAGTGGTGACGTCAGGCGCGCTCCAAGAAGTGCTGAAATGCGCATAGTACAACGCACAACTACAAGCGAAGCGGCAAAATTTATGAAACACTTAACATACCGCCCGCCTTGGAAAGGGTAACCTTTCAAATAACAACAGTACAAATTTGACATGTAACAGCTAGAGTAAGACATGTAACTAAAATCGACATATACAAAGCATAATAATACATAGATCTTAAGGTAATACAAGAAAACCCGAACAATGGAAAGCCAAAAGCTTTACGAAACACTGCGCAAGACGCTAACGTACTAGTTCACAACACTAGGTAGCGGGCACAGCTTGGCGAAGGATCGCTTTACGATTCCTGACACAGTTTTCACTGACGCCACACGCCGTCAAGGCCAGGGTGCAGCTCGGTGACCCGGCCTAACCTCCACTTCAGGGGGGGAAGGTTGTCATCCTTGATGAGGACCATGAAACCCGGCTGGAGGTCCGAAGAGTGTGTGCGCCATTTGGTGCGCTGTTGGAGTTCTGAGATGTACTCCTTACTCCATCTTTTCCATACATTTTGGTGGAGCTGTTGTATCCTTTGGAATCTAGACAGCCGAGACTCGGCTATCTCAGTGACGTTGGGATCAGGCATTGACACCAAAGGACGACCGATCAGAAAATGAGCAGGGGACAAAGGGGACAGGGGTCGGGAGTTTAAGGTCGCTTCCACCTGTGCTAGCAAAGTGCTAAATTCATCGTAATTTAGACTAGCGTTACCTATAACGCGCCGTATGTGATGTTTGGAGGACTTAATTCCGGCCTCCCACAATCCGCCAAAGTGGGGACTGTGCGCGGGTATAAAATGCCAAGCTACTCCGTCGTTCGCGACTGATTCGGAAATAGAAAGGCCTTGTTCCGCAAGAAAATTGCCTAATTCGATTAATTCGGAATTAGCGCCGACAAAATTAGTGCCATTGTCTGAATAGACATGGAGCGGTTTGGCTCGACGAGCTACAAACCGGCGAAAAGCCATTAAGAAGGTTTCAGTAGAAAGGTCAGCGACCAATTCAAGGTGCACTGCCTTTGTGACAAAACAAACGAATAGACAAAGGTAGGACTTTACTAGTTTAGAACCACGTCCTTTGCGATCCTTTATCATGAACGGTCCACCATAATCGATACCAGTCGTATGAAATGGGGGCGATGATTGAATACGAGAGGCTGGCAGATCTCCCATTATGGGTTCGGTTAACTTAGGAGAAAATCTAAAACACCGCAAGCATTGATGAACCACTTGCTTGACTATATTTCTGCCAGAGGTAATCCAATATCGTTCTCTGAGATTAGCTAACAGCATTTGAGGTCCGGCATGGAGAAGCCGAAGGTGCTCATGTGAGACTAAGAGTTTGGCGAATGGATGTTTGCCAGAAATCACTAGAGGAAACTTCTTGTCAAAAGGTAATTGAGAGTTGTGGAGCCTACCACCAACTCTTAGCAGTCCCTTGGAATCCAGATAGGGGTTCAAGGATATCAAAGCAGAAAATTGTTTCACAGGCTTCACAGCTTAAATTCGTCAGGAAATGACTCGCGTTGTGAAAACCTTGCAAGCCTTACAAGGGATGCTTGCAGTTCATCTGTAGAAAGGGGCCCAGAAAGGCGATCAGCTTTGGAGGTCCGCGCATTGTTATAAAAACGAAAGCAATAAGCTGTAATTCGTTGTAATCGAGCCAAACTTGAATACTGATTGAACGGAAATGGTTCAACAGAGGTTACAGAAAAACTCTGAGCTTCTTTTTTGAATTCTGGAAGATCAGCAAGAACATGTTTGGAAGTAGGCCAAGATGCCTCACCTTCGATTAGCCAGGTGGGACCATGCCACCAAAGGCTTAATTCTTTTAAGACTAAAGGAGGGATTCTCCTAGTGAGAAGATCAGCAGGATTCGAAGCGGTAGGAACATGCCTCCACGTGGCATCAGAAGTGAGTTGCTGAACATCTGCAACTCTGTTGCACACAAAAGTTTTAAGAAGATTTGGACTGGTTTTCAACCATCCTAGCACTATTGTGGAATCTGTCCACAAACCAATTCTAGATATGGGCAAATCAAGTGCCTTTATGACTTGCCCGGAAAGTTTACTTAAAAGAACAGCTCCGCAGAGCTCGAGCTTCGGAATTGTCAAGGGCTTTAAAGGGGCTACCTTGGCCTTGGAACAGAGAAGGTGAACTTGTACTTCCCCTTCCTGATTCTTGGAACGTAGGTATACCGACGAACCGTAACAATTGTTGGAGGCGTCGCAGAAACCATGAAGTTCTATCTCAACCACACGCCGACAGAGGACGTGACGAGGAATTGTTAAGTCATTGAGCATGAGAAGATCACTGCGATATGTAAACCATTTTTTTTGTATGGCGTTGGGAACGGGTTCATCCCAATTCAACTTTTCCATCCAAAGTTGTTGCAAAAGAACCTTGGCACCCATGGTGCATGGACTTAGCAGACCCAGCGGGTCAAATATCTGTGATATTTCAGACAAGATGCTACGCTTGGTAGCCTTACTACTTGTAGAATTTGAAATATTGAACATCAGATGATCGCTTTTGAAGGACCAAATCAAACCAAGGGTGCTTGTGTGCTCATGTGCACTGAAATCAAGAACACCAGGATGCAAATCGAGATCTGGGATTCCATCGAGAACTTCTGGAGAATTAGAAATCCACTTTCTAAGTTTGAAGCACCCTGAATCAAGAATCTGATTCAAGTTTGAACAGAGAATACGCGCTTTCTCAGGAGTGTCGGCGCCTGTCAGAAGGTCGTCGACGTAGAAGTCCTCCTTTATAATTCGAGAGACTTCGGGATTTGAAGCTGCACATTCGATGCCCAATTGGGTCAAACATCGAATGGCTAGAAAAGACGCTGAAGCGGTGCCATACGTAACTGTATTCAGATCGTATGACAGAAGAGGCTCAGTTGGAGATGACCGCCACAGGATTCTCTGAAGGGGCCTATGGTTAGGATTCACCAGAACCTGACGATACATCTTCTCAATGTCGGCTGATATAGCGAACAAATGCTTGCGAAAGCGAACAAGAATGGAAAATAAGTCTTGTTGCATGGTTGGGCCAACCATCTGAATACTGTTCAGAGATTGCCCGGATGTGGTTGCTTGGGAACCATTGAATACAACTCGGAGTTTAGTTGTCAGGCTTTCCTCTTTTAAGACTCCGTGGTGGGGTAGATAATAGGATATCTCGTTTAAATTAGGGTTTGAAACGGACATAGGTATGACCTAATTTAGAATATTCATTCATGAAATTCGAATCGCGATTGGACAAGTCAGGGTTCGCTTGTAACCGCTTCTCTAATGATAAGATCCTTTTCTGAGCGATTTTCAATGAATCACCCAATACCTCTACAGGTTTCTTGAGAGGGATAGAGACAACGAATCGACCATTCGCTTCTCGTTGCGTATTTTGCACGAAATGTACCTCACAGGCGTTCTCTTTATTTGTGCGGACCTTTTCCTCTGGGTAATGTTCGAGTTGCCAAAACCTAGCAATGGGGTCAGAAGCATCCTCGATCGTGCTAAGATTGCAATGTACAGGGTACGCAGAAGGGGGGCCTGTAGGGCCAGAAACAATCCAGCCAAAGCGAGTTTTTTGGAGGATGGGAAAATTTGGGCCTAGACCAATTTTTCCAATACAAAGGAGCTGCCAGAAAATGGGCGAACCAATCATAATGTCGATGGTGCCCGGTTGGTCGTAGGACAGATCTGATAACTTGATGTTATCAGGAACCTTGAAACTGTTTCGCTGGACACGAAAACTTGGGGTTGTACCTGTAATCTCATCGATAACAAGACAGGATAGGCCAATACTGTATGAGGTGTGAGGGGCTTGCAGCTTGATATCACACCTAGCTTTGATTTGAGAAGTAGCTTTACTTAAGCCAGAAACAGTAACGTTGACTTCGCGAATTGGAAGCTTCAACCTTTTACACAAATCTGAACGTATGAAGTTCGATTGGGAACCGGAATCCAGCAGGATTCGCACAACATGAGGCGTACCATCATCAGCGATGAGTTTAGCGGTAGCCGTAGGTAAGAGTACCTGCAAAGCATTCGAACAGAATGCCGAAATCGATTGATTTAGTTCAACAGGGGTTTCTGCTGACACCGCAGATCCTGGTTGACTAGAAGAAGCATTTTGGGATTTGTCCTCATGAAGAAGGGTGTTGTGCCTTGATTTGCACTTTCTACACGTATATTTGGAGCTACAGCGGCTCGAAAGGTGACCCTGAGTTAGGCAATTAAAGCATACACGGAGCTCTTTTGCCTTTGAATTTCTGTCAAGAGAAGACAGCTTGACAAACTTATCGCATTTGTACAAGGGATGAGATCCTTTACAAAATGGACACGAAGGGGTACTGACACAAATGATTTCGAATGTACCTTGGAAGACTTTTCGGGTACAAGCTTAATATTTTCTACCTCTAGAGTTTCTAGAAGATTTGCTGTATTTTGTAGAAATTCCTTGAACTCGTCAAGATTAGGCAGGTCAGAACTTGACCGGTTTCTAAGGACCTCCCATTCACGGAATGTAGTGGGGTCCAGTTTTTTAGAAACGACATAAATGATAACAACATCAAGAAGCTCGCTTTCGGTAGCTAATGATTTGATTGCTGTAAAATGTTTGAATAACATATCGCTAATCGTACGTAATTTAGTTGCAGATTCCTTACTGCACGATTCAAGGTCGAAAATAGCATTGAGGTGGTTATGAATCAGAATTTTTGGATCATTATAACGATTACACAATGCATCCCAAGCTAGAGTATAATTACTCGCAGTAAACTCTAAACTTTTTATAATTTGGCTTGCATCACCTTGTAAACTAGCCTTTAAGTAATGCAGTTTTTGAATATTAGTTAGCGTTTGATTCTCATGAATTAAACTAATAAAAATCTCACGAAATTCCAACCACTCTGACACGTTTCCTGAGTATTTGGGAATCGAGATGGTAGGAAGGCGTACAGCTCGAGTATTGCAATGCGAGCTGCAGTTTGAATGAGTTGATCTCACGCTACCGTTAGGAGATCCAGCACGATCTGGTGCAACAACAGACTGCTTGTTGTATTCATTAATCAAATATTCAGCTTGTGAGATTGCAAAATAATAAGAGTCTTCAAATTCGACTTGTTGCTGCATTTCAGATTCTGCATCCTTACTGTTTTCTAAAATTTGTTCATGAACCGCATAATATTCTGATAACAAGGTGGCTGTATCATTCAATCTTTTTTGCAACTGAATAATTTGAGTGCTAGATAACAATTGATCTTCATCATGAATTATTTGCAAAGATTGCACGTAATTTGCGAAACGCGTAAGCTTGCCTTTAATAGAGCCCCGTGCTCTACAAGCGAATCCATAATTGTTGAAATTAAAACAATTTAACGGATAGAACCAACAGAATTTTGTTTACAACGCAAAAACAGCCTTGATAACGACGCGAAATTAACTTGGGGCTACGACGCGAAAATGGCCCTGATACAACGCGAGATTAACTTGTGAATAATTCGACTGCAATTTGAAAAATGCAGGGGATACTGTACTCGCGAACAAGCGAAACAACTTGGCATTTTACGCAATTAAAATGTTTATATGACTCATAAACCATTTGTTTACGCACTAATACGCAGATCAAGTTATGCACATGCAGACACAGATGATAGAAAACCAAATTCATGCATAGGAAATCGCTAAAAAGAAAATTAGGGTTACATTGATATTGGTGTATGTGCCGCCTTTCTCGTTACTGTGGTTTGAACTGCCGTCGCGCCGGCTGCTGAAATGCACACCTGCAGGTTGGCGCGGAACTCGGCGTTTGGCTTTCTCGCTCCCACTTTGATAGCACCGCATATACTCTCTTCCTTCTTCGTTAGGGACGATTGAAAACTGCGTGTTGTACTTGCCTTGTTGCCTTGTTTTGGCTGCGAATCCGGTTCGAATGACCATGCGGCTCGAAGGAACCAATGTGGGGGAGCTTCCCAGTTTTCCGCTATGTTTGGAAACGTCTGGTTGCTAGCTCGAATTGAACTGTAGTGGACTGTATTGATTTATTCTTCACTAAATTATACACTCGTTGAAAGCAAAGTAGGTAATTTATTTGCAATAAATTAACACACAAACATTTGAACATTTAAACAAAGAATTAGCGTTTCTCGGAGTGGACTGCTCGCGTCCAGTCTCGTTGACTGACGGAGGGTAAGTGGTGACGGCAGGCGCGCTCCAAGAAGTGCTGAAATGCGCATAGTACAACGCACAACTACAAGCGAAGCGGCAAAATTTATGAAACACTTAACAAAATTAATAATAAGTAGAGAAGAATATGGAATAAGAGAACTCGAGATTGGTGAATACAAACAAAAAGAAAAAGAGGAACGATCAGGCATGAAGAGAACCTTAATAGATAGATCACCAAGTAACAATGGATCAACATTACCTGAAGAAAATGTGAATAAAAAACGTAACAAAGAGAGAAAGGAGGACAAACAATACAAAACAAAAACTATTTTCACAAGAAAAACAGAGAAAGCATACAAAGATACACCAATCACTAGGAAAAAATAGGAGAAATCAGTACAATAGGTATCCAAATTGAAGACGACCTTGGCAAGATAACGGAAAAAGAAAATGAAGAAAGGATAAGAGAAGAAATGTATAAAAAGTGGAAAATACAAACTAAGAAAGCAGATAAAACGACCAACAAGCTATAGAGGAAGGGGAAAACATCAAAACAAGCTTAAAAGGAGCAGCAGAAAACCCCTTGGGATAGACAGAAATGGCTAAAATCTGGAAAAGAGGGAGCCCAAGAGAAGTAAAGAAAAATAAAGAAGGAAACAGATAAAGTATTCAAAACAAAGAAAACAGAATGGATAGACCAAGAAATGGAAGAAATAGAAGCTAGTAGAAAGCTAAACAACGCGAAAGAAATGTATAAGAACATAAAAGAAACTAGAAGAAGTATCGTAATTAAGAGAAGAGGAATGAAAGACTACCAAGGACAATCACAGTATGATACCAGAAAGATAAAAGAAATATGGAAAGAACACTATCAAAACCTGCTGTTTAGAGTAAACGAAACGAAAGAACAAGTAGAAATGGAGAGCACAAGAGACGAATATGCAGATGAATAGCCAAGTTACACCGAAGTTGTGAGAACTATAAAAAAATCAAAAATGGTAAAACCCCAGGTATAGATAAAATAAATGGAGAAATGATAAAATACGGAGGGGAAAAACTATACATCAGGATATACAGAATAATAAAAGCAATTTGGAACGAAGAGAAAATGCCAAGCGACTGGAGAAAAGAAATGATAATCCCGATATTTAAGAAAGGAGATCCAGAAATATGTAACAACTATAGAGGCATCACTCTCCTGAACGTAGCATAAAGTAATTTTTTTTTTCTATAATAATTTTCAAGGTCAACTTTCTAGGGGATAAGTTGCATTCCTGCAGGGTCCCTAGTTTTAATAATGTTGCCACTAAAAAAATTATTGTCATTTTGACAGATATGTCATAATTTAATATTGCTTGCTTCATTTTTGCATTTAAAATATTTCTTGGTTTTCTTGTTTTTATCCGATTTTATTGAAGATGATGATGATTCCGTGTTAAAAAAAGAAATTTGTCAAGAGTTCAAATTAAGAAACTTTGGCTTTCAAAATTGACACATAGCCATAATTTTGAAAAAGTTCTACCAACACGAGGTATAAAAATTTCCTAGCGTTTTAATCACATATCTACCAACATTGTAACACTTTGACAGTTATTATAGAAAAAAAAGTACTTTACATGGTTTTTACATATATAGGGTGTTCGGTAAAGAATGGGCCAAACTTCAGATATAGTTAATTTCGACAAAAATAAGCCTATTTAACCCAACTTACCTTAGTCCAAAAGTTAGTACTAACGGAGCTACAGGGTGTCAAAGTTGAAAAAATAAATCACATTTATTTAATATCTTTCTATCATTTCCAGCTAATTTCACGAAATTTCGTATTCGGGGGTTTTTTGGCATGAAAAATTCAAATTGATCAACGATTCAGTTGTATTTTCTAGAGGGCGCCACAAGCGACCATTAGGTGTATGTCATTTTCGACTGGAAAAATCTTTTTCCCTATCTTTTCTGTTTAAAAAAGGTATATCTTATTGAACTCGCTAGAAGTAACGGTTTCCCAGAAAAACACATCTAAAACTGATCATGCGTGTAAATTATCCTAAAGAAAAGTCAGATTATTGAGTAAATACTTTGACATCTTGTATCTTTGTTATTATCGACTTTCGTACTAGGGTAAGCTGAAGTAAATCAACTTATTATGGTCTAACTATTACACTGTTGCGGTATGACCCATTATTTAGTCAACAATCTGCCTTTCCTTTAGGATAATTTATATTCATGATCAACTTTGGATGCGTTTTTATGGTAAACCGTTGCTTCGTTCAATAAGATATACCTTTTTTAAGCAGAAAAAATAGAGACAAATATTTTTCCAGTCGAAAATGAGATACACCGTGGCATAAAAAAGTTGCAGCGGTTTAACAGTGTCCTAATGGTCGCTTGTGGCGTCCTCTAGAGGATACAACCGAATTGTTGATAAATTTGAATTTCTCATGCCAAAAAACCCCCAGATACGAAATTTCGTGAAATTAGCTGGGAATGATGGAAAGATATTAAAAAAATGTGATTTATTTTTTTCAAATTTGACACCCTGTAGCTCCGTTAGTACTAACTTTTGGACTAAGGTAAGTTGGGTTAAATCAGCTTATTTTTGTTAAAATTAACTATATCTGAAGTTTGGGCAATTCTTTAGCGAACACCCTGTATACTACAACAACGCCTACGTGTGCACACTGAAAAGAAGCTAGGAGACTACCAATGTGGGTTTAGACCAGGCAGGTCGACGGTGGATGCCATACACGTAATCAACCTAATAATTGAAAAAGCGCACGAATATGACGTTGAATTGAACCTCTTATTAAATTTATAGATTTCCGAAAGGCATTCGATCAAATCAAAAGATCACAATTAATAAAAGATATGAAACAACTACAAATACCACATAAATTAAAAGGACTAACCCAAATGACAATGGAAAAATCAGAAACCACAGTAAAATTGGATGAGGGGGAGACAGAATATTTTGAAATAAACATGAGGGTTAGACAGGGAAATGCTCTCTCACCGGTTTTATTCGAAATTGTACTGGAAAACATTGTAAGGAAAGCTGATCATGTAAGCACAATAAAAAATAAGGAAATGCAACTCTTGGCATATGCAGACGACTTTGTCGTAATATCGTGAAGCAAAACGAAATTACAAGAAACACTTAACATCATTGAAACAGAATCGAAAATAAGCGGACTCACAATAAATACAAAAAAAAACAAAATATATGCACTGCAAAAGAGGGAAAGACAATGATTCAAAGCAATACAAGGTGGGAAAACATGAATTTGAAAAAGTACAAACATTTACATACTTGGGAACGGAAATAAACAACAAAAATAATAAAGAGCAAGACATAAAAGGGAGGATTCACCGAGGGTTTCAACCGTTTAATATATACAAGACACTACTAAAAAATCGAAAAATCACAAAAGTAACAAATATAAGAATCTACAAAACATTAATAAGACCTACAGTAATATACGCAGCGGAAACAATGCGGGTAACCAAAAAATAAGAGGAACAACTGCGCATATTCGAAAGAAATATTTTAAGGAAGATCCTAGGGCCACTGAAATTGGGGGAGAATGAATACAGAATAAAAACAAACAAAGAAATAGAAGACGAAATAAAAGGAGAAAACATAATCAGAGAAATAAAGGCACAACGAATACGATGGTTAGGACACTTGGAAAGAACACAGGAAAACAGAATGATTAGGACAATAACGGAATGGAAACCAGATCTGACCAGACCACAAGGGAAACATAGACATAGATGGAAAGACGAAGTTTTAAAAGACCTGAGAAGCATGAATGTTACGGACTGGAAGAAAAGGACCACCAACCGAAAAGAATGAAAAAAATCTGGTGTGATACACGCACACAACTTCCTTTTACAGTCATCTTATAATTAGCCAAAAATTTGATTTTAAATTTTTAAGCATTTGTCAAAAATTTTCAAAAATTTCAAATTCTACAAAAACGGTACAAAATAGAGCGTTAGTTGAAGAGACAAATTTTCTCTAGAATTTTAAGCTGCATTCAAAAATGTAATAATATACGGGGTGTTCTATTTAAAATAGGAGTTAATAAAAAAATAGAAAAAACAAAAAAAAACCCATTTTAGAAGTATTCAACTGGAAAACCACCTATCTCACATCAATACACATTAAAAATTTAATAAAAATGTGAAGTTTGAAAAAATCGTTAGAGCTGTTTTTGAAAAAATCGAAAAAAAATTAAAAATCACAAGAGTAAACACCTACTTCCGGTTATGAGATTTTCTTCAAAAGCTTGCTGTCGCATCTATATAGTACACAAAACTTATATATGAAGTTTCAACGCCCTACCTCTTTTCGTTTTTGAGATATTCTGTTCACAGACAGACAGACACACACAGACAGACCAATGAAAAAAAATGTGTTTTTGGGTTCAGGGGACTCTAAAACCACTTTCGACTTCGACGGGAAGCGGGTTCAGAGAGAGAATTTTCGGAGTCCCAGGTGTCTACTCGACACGCCACTTTGGTCTCCAACGGGAATTTAAACTACTGCTAAACCTTAATAATAATATAGCAACGAGAATTTATGTTGTTTTAGGAAGTATTGGTCTCAGGAATCAAGTATCTCTAACCGCCTGGGTTACCTGGTTTTATACCTTTCCGGACCTCCTTATCCGGGCCGAAAGCAGGGCAGGGATGCGCGAAACTCGGCCTGTAGTGTACTCGCGCACCGCGAGGCTTAATTCAAATTATCTTCCTTTTCGCGCCTTGGAGATGGAATTACCTGATTGTGACGATGTTTAGCGACGTCCAAATTAACACGCTGTTACGTGTAATTTTACATTTAGATACAGTTAAGGATTGTTTGGATAATTTATTAGCTTAAATACATTCATAGTTAGATTCACCTGCATACGTTAAGTGTAGCTTTGGTTGCATACTCATTTTTGCAAAATCCTTGATTTTTAGGGAATTTTGAGTAACAATTTTGAAAATTTTTTTGATAGTACGATTTCCGGCGACCATTTTTAAGTTTTCCTTTTTGGAGCTGCCTGTGATTTTTGGGAATTTTCACTTAAGTGGATTACATAGTTTCCATATTTCTTTGAGGAATCTGCCATCCAGAAATAGGAAATGGGTGTTATATTGCTAAAATGAATCCGATTGTATTGGGATAAATATATATTTCTGCAATTTACTTACTCGAGGCCACATTACAACTCTGGCCTCCTCGTCCTAGTTTGCTGTATCGTTCTCCGATTTTTCGGGATCTATTATGCCTGTGGCAATGGTGTTACTTGGCTAAGGCACCTGGAGCAACAATTCCGTTCCAATCCGAGCCCCTCAGCACATGTGATAGTTCGCATGCAAGGCTTCTCCCCATGGTGACTGCACTCGACTGCGTTTCTCACCTGCAAAGTTAGAGGAAGCCCTGACTCTTTGGAGGTTATTCAAGCTGGTGGACATCTTAATAGCTATCCCCCATAGCTGTTGATGTAGCGATCCTTCTGTGCACGATCCAGGTATCTACAACACCTAGTGTTATCTACCTTTTGGTGCTTATTGAACTGAAACTATCGTTCGTTATGGCACTATGATCTTTACTTTATGTATTGTACTTACCTAGGTATATGCTAGCAAAATTCATGCCGTTTTACATGCGAAATATTGTATAGCTTCGTTGTACACCACGTGCAATTACTTTTGTGTAATAGGATAATGTCATTCTATGCATTTAATATCTTTACGTTTGGTAGTACTGCTTTGGTCGCATTCCAGTTTCAAGTACTTGTCAGTGTTTCAAAATTTAAACCATTATTGGCGGAGGTCTCCGGGAGCATTAGTTTGACATTTCACATAATATGAGCACCGTAAATACACCATTTTATGTGTATTAGCACTCCCCTAGGCGAAATGGTACCAATTCGAAGAGGTTCGCGACTAGATAGAGTATTTACCTAATTAATCAAGCGATTTAGAACTTACTATTCTCCCGCATTCCGGTATCGCTGTTTTTAATTATATTTAAGTCACTATCGTAGTTGATACACGGGTACTCGAACGAATTGCGATTATCGTAGTTACATTTTCGACTTTATTCATATAAAATCTTGTACATTACATACCACTAAGATTACATTTACAAACTATTCCATTTAATCACAGAATTGTGTTGCCTTTTCCAAGTATGACACAGAATTTTGAAGGTGTACAAACTGTAAATAAATAACTAGGTTATTTCGAGTCTTGGTGTTTTCTGTCTTTTACTATTTTTTTTTTGTGAAACAGCTAGTGGTTTAGGAATTTACACGGCCACCTGTAGGTTTTCTGGTTTGGACCGTCTCAAACCAGTGGCGCTTCCGGACAACCCACCCCAACCTGCTCAGGACCTAGCTTGGCAAACGTTTGCTACACGACTAGACGATTCCTGTACCACCCTGCTGTGAAGTATTTATAATTTTTTTTTTACGTGCGAATAAATTCCCGTGTGTAGCAAATGTAATAACGCATTATAATGTGTAGAAATACGAATTTTGGCCAACGCTAACGTCACATTCGAATACAGGTTGCTCTAGTGCTTTATTGCAAACTAAGCCGTATATAAATTTACATCAGTATAACTGTATACAAAACCTAAATGGTAAATATCTCAATCTTGTTTTCTGTAATCGCAAAGTTAGTGTTGTGTGCAGTAGCGACCCTCTTTTTCTTGAGGGCAGACACCACCCTGCTTTAGTGTTGGATCGCTTAATTGTGCCTCCAACCAAATTAAAAAATAGGGAACGCCAGAGACCAGACTATAGAAAGGGTGACTTGAATGCCATTAATGCTGAAATTAATTGCATAGACTGGGAAATCGAATATAACGACCTTTCAACGGAGGAAGCATTGTGTAGCTTTTATGCCCACATCTCGATATAATTGACAGACATGTACCACTGCAGTCCTGCAGGAATACTCTCGAATTGATTAAATTATCAAGGAATAAAAGCAAGTGGTGGCTAAAATGGAAGAATTACAAGAATCTTTCGGGCTATAGGGAATTCTCATTTTTACGTTCCCGATTTAAAAAAATTCATAAAAATCTCACAAGTTATTCTTCGACACTGTAGAAACATCTATGCAATCAAACATTAAAAGATTTTGGTCTTACGTGTCATCACTGAAATCTTCTGATGGATGCAAAATTTCGTTAGAAGATAAGAAGAATGTGTTCGTTGCAAGCAAGTTATGTTTAAAAACTAAGCTGTTTTGCATGCTTCAAGTTTTATTGTTTCTGTATTTATTATTTGAAAATATTAAATAGATTTTTACTATTCCCTATTGAAAACTACCAGTACCTATTGCCTAACCTTGTACAAACGTTGTTTTTTAAATTTTGGTTCTCAAAATGGACAAAATACAGGATTCAGTATTTTGGCTGCAGACTATTACGTCATCATTGTGCTGGCGCTGTGAATTTTTGGTGTGCTATGGTTTCTATGCAGATTGTTGGTGTTGCTATACTACATTGTTAATATTTGTTATACTGCTTAACAACTTTATAGCCCCGCGGGTCATAAAAGCCATATTTCGCCCGCTATCGAGGGCCAATAAACAAGATTTTGGTTCCAAAATGAAATCGAAATAATAGTTATTTATGTATTAAAGGCGTAAGTAGTGTACCTACACGGGTTCTGGCTCATTTTGCATGCACCCGAACGAAGGTCACGGGCGAGGTCACGGGCCTAGCCGGGATCAAGGTCGTTGACCTAGTCAAGGTCAAGGTCATTGGTCACATGCCACTTCCGGTTTCCAGGATGAATTTTTGGGGCTAAAAGTGTAATTTAGAAATTTTACAAGATTTCTACGCTTATCAAAATTTTCCAGGCTCAATAGGATGTGAGTCATCGTCTGGGAATGCACACTTGTTCAGACTTGCAGATGTAGGTGTCTAGCAGGATGTTATTGTCTACCAATTGAACAATGAGCCATTGTTTGAAAAATCTGCACGACCGCTAAAATAACAATTGAATGAAGTCTTTGTTTGAAATTTTTTTGCTGCATCAGATAAAGCGTATGTTATTGTCTAGAGCTTTAGCCTTGTCCAGACTTGTTTGAGAAATGTGCAAGGTTGGTAAAAATTGAACAATGAAGTCGTTGTTTGAAAAATCTGCACAACTGCTAAATTGAATGGACTCTTTGTTTGGAAAATTTTGCTGATGCAGTTAATGATCCTCATTATTAGTTGCGGCGATGAATAAATAGACCGGCTCGGCTGTCTGCAAGAGTTAGTATTACGACAGCCCGCGCGCGAACATGTCTGCAATAGATAGTGTTACCGAATTAAGTTCGAATTCAATAAAAACAATCAGAGACGCGATAGGGATTGTAAAATATAATTATGAGGCTGACAAATGGATTAGCTAAACATGTAAATAAAACCATTTTAATTGTTAGTCGATTTATCCGTAAGCATAGTTTTAAAAATGAAAATCCATTCATATAGGTACGAAAGCCGGGTTGAGTTGCTTTCAACTACAGCACTTTCAATTACTTTTCAAGGATATGAGTCCGAATTGTCTATTATCAGAATGTTTTGATTTATTACTTGTTATCTACCTGCTCCACTCCTACAAACAATGGGACATATACGATATGACTCGGATATCTTCGGATAGACAGCTAGACAGGTAGACAGCAGCAGAGATATCTGACGAATAGAAGACTATAGAAGATATAAACAGATAGTAATATTAATCTAAAATTGAATTAACTAAAATTAAGTATTTATCAAATATTATTAACAAAGTTGTTAAACGCATGATACAGGCAGTTATTAATTACTTAATAAATACAATTGTCCTATATCCGGTATTCATGGTTTATGTCTTAATCTGATTTTAATAGTCGATTAGAGTCGAATAACTAAGGTTATTACAATGCTAAAGACTGTATGCAAAAAGTAAGATTAAAATCAAAAATTTTAAAATAAAACCCAGAGAATAAAAATTAAATTAAATAAAGCCAAGTAAAAGCCATTAGGCCACAACAATAAATTAGTAAAAAATGCTCTAATTAATAAAGATGCTATACACGATACGCAACCGTGAGGGACAGTTTCATTTTGCTGGATAAAAGCTTATCTAGATTGGTTAAAAATCAGATGTATAAAAGAAAATCTCGAACTTGTTTAAAAACATTTTGTAACTAAACAATCACATTAAAAATTGTGTAAATAAAGCTAAAATTAAAAGGAGGCCCAGAATTTGCAGACTATAGAAAATACCTGCTCAGACATGCGGATGTGAGCGTCTGGGAATGTGCAAGGTTGCTAAAAAAACAAGATGTGATTGTTGTCTGAGATTTCTGCACAGGTCAGCGCGGGCACAGGTCTGCGCGGGAGTCTGCGCGGAGGTTTCTGCACAGTTTTTGCGGTAAATTCAAATTCTGCGCAGGTTTGGCGGTAAATTCAAATTCTGTGTATCATTTTGGCGGTAAATTCAAATTATGATCAGAGTTTTGTTGGGAAATTCAAATTCTACTCAGGTTTTGACGGTAAATTTTAATTCTGAGTAGGGTTTTGATTGGGGGAAATTCAATTATTAAATACACAAAGTTGCGATAGTTATTTATTTTGCTTTTGCTGTTGGATTTGTGTCCAGAAGGACAGTATCCCTCACTTTAGCAGTAAGCAAGTTCCTAAAGAAATATTATTATTATGTTGTAGAGATTTACAGGTTACAGTTCGGAGTGTAAACTGAGTTAAAAATGTTGGATATTTCTATACCGCTATTAGCAACAGTACCATTTAATTGCATATTGTTTTATTTTTACGTAAGACCCAAATTTTAGATTCGATTGTTTTAATATCGATTCGAAAGCACTGCTGACAGACAGACAGACAGGCAGGCAGATAGGTAGACAGACCGACAGCCAGGCAGGCAGGTAGACAGACAGACAGACAGACAGACAGACAGACAGACAGACACACATCTTCCTCAAATCGTATGAATAAGAAATAGATGGAGATTCTTAACACCATCTAATGTACAGATTGCGAGCAGTAATAAAAAAGGGAGTGAGAGAGATGCTTATACCAGTTAAGTATAAGTGTCCAAAATGTAAAGGGGAAACCGATCAAGAAGGACGAAAATGTATTGCTTGCACATTGCACGAACATATGAAACAAACAGTGGTGGTCAATCATATTTCAGACACTCCTAGCGAATAAATGAACTCAGCTTGGTGGAGGCTATCGTCATGAATTTGATTCTTATATATACATCTAACAATTCGGGTATCTATTATTTGATAGAAAGCTGTTGGCGTGTGAACTGGTTTGAATCTGTCAGTCTGTCTAGCTGTCTAGCTGGCTGTCTACCTGTTTACCTGTTTAGCTGTCTACCTGTTTAGCTGTCTACCTGTCTACCAGTCTACCTGTCTAGCTGTCTACCAGTCTAGCTGTCTATCCGAAGATATCCGAGTCATGTCGTATATGTCCGAATGTTTGTAGGAGTGGAGCCGGTGGATAACAAGTAATAAATCAAAACATTCTGGTAAGAGACAATTCGGACTCATCCTTGAAAAGTAGTTGAAAGTGCTGTAGTTGAAAGCAACCCAACCTGGCTTTCGTACCTATATGAATGGATTTTCATTTTTAAAACTATGCTTACGGATAAATCGACTAACAATTAAAATGGTTTTATTTACATGTTTACATGTCAGCCTCATAATTATATTTTACAATCCCTATCGCGTCTCTGATTGTTTTTATTGAATTCGAACTTAATTCGGTAACGCTATCTATTGCAGACATGTTCGCGCGCGTGCTGTCGTAAGAGTAACTCTTGCAGACAGCCGAGCCGGTCTATTTATTCATCGCCGCAACTAATAATGAGGATCATTAACTGCATCAGCAAAATTTTCCAAACAAAAAGTCCATTCAATTTAGCAGTTGTGCAGATTTTTCAAACAACGACTTCATTGTTCAATTTTTACCAACCTTGCACATTTCTCAAACAAGTCTGGACAAGGCTAAAGCTCTAGACTAGACAATAACATACGCTTTATCTGATGCAGCAAAAAAAGTTCAAACAAAGACTTCATTCAATTGTTATTTTAGCGGTCGTGCAGATTTTTCAAACAATGGCTCATTGTTCAATTGGTAGACAATAACATCCTGCTAGACACCTACATCTGCAAGTCTGAACAAGTTTGCATTCCCAGACGATGACTCACATCCTATTGAGCCTGGAAAATTTTTGATAAGCGTAGAAATCTTGTAAAATTTTAAAATTAGACATTTAACCCCAAAATTCATCGTGGGAATCTTGTAAAAATTTCAAAATTAGACTTTTAGTCCCAAAATTTATCGTGGCAATCTTGTAAAAATTTCAAAATTAGTTCGGGTGACATGCAAAATGAGCCAGAACCCGTGTAGGTACATTACTGGCGGAATCAATAGATTATAGCACGAGGGATGTTTAAAGCTCGACGTGAAGCGGAGAGCTTTAAATTTCCCGAGGGCTATAATCGTAATTACGCACGTGGTACATACACCGTTTTATATTATTTTGGTTCTCAAAATGAGAAAAATTAAAGGATTCAGTATTTTGAGCAAAAGCTATTACGTTATCGTTGTGCTGGCGCTGTAAAATTTTGGTGTGCTACAGTTTCTATGAAGATTGTTGGTGTTGCTATGGTGTTTGTTTACAAACAATTCAAGTTTTTACATGAAAAATGAAAAAGCCAAGCACGTTCATTTCCCAGTCTATTTCAAGGAAATTGTGGACGCATTTGAAGCCGCCCAGAGCAAATTGATTCCGGCAATGTCAAAAGACTTGTACGAAAAAAGAGTACCAGAAGTTTTGTGAGTGGCGGTGCACAAAACATGTCAGCAGCTGCGATGAAAAGCTCGTTATGGCGTACATATCTCAAATGGTAAGGAAATGTACAATAACACCTACTGTATTCATTAAGAATTTTCTTTTTGTTTAGTCACAGGTTTACAAAGCCGTCATCTCTTTGGTGTATCTACTCTAAGCTGAAGAAGATGGTTAAGATTAAGGAAGGTGAGATCACATTCAGGAATTCATATTAGAGGCACCTGATCGTACATATTTGTTGGTTAAAGTGCGACAGTTCTAACGAATTGTTTAATTTTGTAGGTTGTCACAGTTTTCGCCGTGTGTTCAGGATGTGACCATTGAGGGGTCGGTCCTGTTGGTGAACATACGTCGGACTAAAACTAGACGCCGAGACAGTTTACGATTATTCCAAACGATGGCCCCGTTGATTACGTTGCTTTGTACTACAAATATTGCAATGACCCTGTACGTATAATAATTGTATGTTTGTAATTAATGTAATAAATAAGTAGAGTCACCACACAATATTTAATTTAGTTCTACCACTTGCTAAAATCAAACTAACTGATTAATTTATTTCGTTGGGTACGCCAAAATTGAGAATTACTCTTATGGTAGTTTGCCCTTTTTCTAATCCATTCATCTGATTTACTAGTTTTGCTAGCTCATTTACATACAGAGACATGAAAATAAAACTCAAAATCTCAGGTCCGGGTTCCTCAATCCTAGTTAAAATTTTATGGTACGCCTCTGGAACGTAACAGGTGAACTAAAAATGTAGGCGTGATGCGCCGTTGGTACGTCAAATCTATCACAACAAGTTCTAGTTATTTTCAGCTCGCGTGTGAAATTGATTTATCAACAATTAAATGAACAAATTTTGATGGTAAGATTTTGAATAATTGCCTTCAAGCGGCTTCTAGGCAATCTTTTGTTTTTCCAGATCGTTAGCTATTGGTGCATTCTTAAAAAGGACGCCGTATTCGCATTTGTTTCTTGGTGCCTCCAATTGACGATTTTAATTGAAAATCCTGGGAAAATACCTCGCCATCCACGGGAACTGTTACGATTTTCGTGTTCTCCAGGTCGTAATTAACGTATGCTCAAATTTTCACACCGATCGGGCAGATCAAAATTGGACAATTCACTAACCTCACTTTTGTAGATTCGGGACCCCCTTTTGATGGTGAATCTGGCTGTAATCTTGCTCCCCGGGCTGCTCGTGATGCTGGGTTATGTTCTGGCCTGATGTGTGGAGCTGCCGGAAGAATCCCGACACCCTATGCCTTCCCACTATGCTGCAGATTGCTGCTGCGGGAAATCGCCTCCAAGCCGTGGCTGCCTTCGTCGCCTCGGAACGCCAAAAACTCAAATACCTGGAATCTCTTGCCTCCAATTGTGCTGATCATATATATAATACACATATATTGCTAGTAGGGCCTCGGAACGCTAGAAAACATTACGGCGCCGACATAGTCTCACTTAGAGTATAACGCGTCTCGTGCGCATGCGTGGGAATTCGAACTCCGCCTTTAGAAGCGAATTTTAAACTTGACCACTTCCCCATTGGGCGGACCCACTTCCCCATTGGGCGGACGACGCCGCCGCGCTTGCGCACAGCTCACCGTATACATTAAGGAGTTGGTTGTGTGTCTCACTTCATCGGCCAGTTTCCCACTCATAGCCGCTAGCAATATAGTAAGTATTAGATATATGGTGCTGATACACTCGAATTCGCTGATTACGATGGTGCTATTTATTTTTTTATACATTTATGCTTTCTATGAAATTTTGGTAATTAAAGATAGAGCAAAAACCAAGCACTTTCACCAATTTATTTAGAACAATTGCTCTCCCTCGTTGTTATTGACAAAACACTGTCTACAGATTTGAATTGTAGGAAATCAACCAGGTACAAAAACATAACTTATAATCTAAATTAACAAATTTTATCAGTTATTTACAAACTCTTATGTACTAAAATTATTGTCTTTTGAAATTGTTCATTTCTCAATGTTTTTTAATGTGCCACTCACTTGATTTTTATAACACTTAAATGCCCATTGTTTATCACTACACTGACTAAGTTTTTAATCCACCAACATTGTCTAATTTCTTGTTTATTTGAATTCCATCTAATTTCTTGCTATTTCAACCTCTTCAAATCCCCAAGTCTTGTATTTTCATGTCATAAATGACTTGCCTGGCTTTTCTATGTTCTTTGCCTTATTCTTCTAGTCATTCTTGTTCTCACCTTTTATTTAAAAATGTTCATTTGCTACCCATTCTATAATGACTTTACTTTCTACGCTTCCATTTTTAAGCTGTGTCTAGCTTGAACTTTTTGTGCCAGTTCTGAATTTAATTTAGATTCGACTTTTAGTTTGTGCAAATCTATTACATTACGATTAAAATTATATTGCTAAACCCAATACACGGAATTTGAGCTTCCATATTTCTGTGTTTATTCAATTACAATCAATTTCATTGGCGAATTATACCAGTGTTAATATGATTTGGCAATTTATGTGAATTTTCTCAGATGCTTGCATTATTACAACTCTGTGCTTTAATGATATAATTTGTCATTTGCTTGTACTGCAATCAGAGCCGATTTGAGGGCTAAAGACCATCGCAATATATTGGTTTGCGCCCTAAACATGCCAAAGTCAGTAGTCTTTTGTTATATCACGGTGGGAAATGCAGTTCTCAGCCGGTGGGGAAGAACACCTTAGGAAAAATGCCGCGGATGATTGCTGAATTCCTACAACTACCGGATTCAAATAAGTTCACAGATCAAGATCGTCCAGAACATATCTGGTGAAGCGTCGATAAACATAAATCAGCCAAACGAAGGGCGCGTTAGCTTGGCAATTGGTTCATGTGGCGTTACGATTTCTAATGCAAGTAATTGCACATTTACGAATAGAGAATGAATTGCTAAGAAAACACATCAAGGAAAAGGATGAAAAATTCAACATTTTGTTGGAAAGTAAACATTTATTACAAAAACAAAATAAACTATTAGAAGAAAAAATAAGAAAATTTAGAAAAATCCTCAGACAAATCAACAAACAAAACATACAGCCAGATATCAAAGCAATCAAGGTCCATAAGAGCAACTAACAAACCAGAACAGCTGTTAAGTGAAAACATAAAGGAATGTTCTGGAAATATTAAACAGCTACAGACATTGAAGGAAAATGAGTTGGTAGCTGCTCAAAGAAGTAAAATGGATGAAATCATAAATCCAGTGAAAGAAAATAGTGCAGAATCAAATGGTGATCACCAGTTAAAAAGACAGGAAGATTATGAAAATTCAGAAGGCTATCAGAAAGTTCAGTACAGGAGAAAATATGTGAATAAACGGCTAGGCACAGGAAAGACATCAAATGAAGAAAATGAATATGGTTTTACAGGAGCGGAGCGTAAAGTGTAGTTGTATGTGTACAGAGTTAAACCTCATGTAACAGCAGAAATGGTAAAAGGACATATTAAAAAACCAAAATTTGATGATGAAAAGGTGGAAGTAAAAGAATTACCGTCAAAATCTGATTCCCAAAAAAGTTTTGTAGTAACCGCACCCTTAAGGCGAAAAGATGAAATGTATGATCCCAGTTTTTGGCCTTCAAATGTGGGTATTAATAGTATATTACATACCGAGGTGGGAAGTGTTTCATTACTGTCGAGAGATTAGGTAGTTTACCGAGACGCGTAGCGTCGAGGTTAACTTTATCTCGAGACAGGGAATAAACTTTCCACCGTGGTATGTATACTATTTTATTTGCAATCATCTAATTTTCAAAATAACTACAATTGAATTCTGAATAATAGATATCTTGATGTAGCAGATATTTTTGTTACCATGAAAACAACCTACTCAATGTTTTGTTACCATGGAAACACCCCACTCTTCAGGTATGTAATATTTTTCGGGGTATGTAATAATTTTCTGGCTAGTTTCAAGTAATCATCTAGTTCCCAGCTGTTGTCATGTCATGAAATTGACACATTATAATGTGATTGCGAATAATAGTATATTACTTTACAAAGGATGTAGGTAAGATTTACACTACCGAGGACCGTTTGATGCCTGATTGAGCGAAGCGAACGAGGGTAGCAAGGTTCGAGGTAGTGTAAGTCTTCCTAGATCCTCTGTAAAGTACATAATTTTTTCACTACCAATATTTGCTTTTGTAAAGTAAATGGTAGGTAATAACCTGGCGTAAAATTATGACATTTGCTAAATTATACTAGCCTTATAGCGCTGTGACGTTTTGTTTCACAGTTATAAACGCACTGTGAAAAATTCTTGAAAAAAATGCGTGAATACGATTGCTAATGCTGTTTTCTGAGCTTTGTGCTTATATTCTGATTAAAAATGGATAATAGTACGAACGACAATGGTTTTCTTTGTGTTAACCAAGTGGCAGACATGGCATCTTATCAGTTGTAATACATGCGGGATGTAAGTAATTCACTTCTCTAGGGAAGTAAGTACATGGTCATGGAAACTGTAACAATTTTTGTAAATGTAGCCTACATCCGCCAAACTTGACAGTGTAAGGATCACTTACAAAGAAGGTAGTGAAAAAAAGATTTAATTTTGCACTTTATGACAGGTATAAGCAAAAGGGGGATTTTTTAGCATGAACACAAAGGAAAAGTCAAAGAAACAAGATTATTAAAATTCTTCATGTCAACATTCAATGCATTACAAACAAGTTAAGTGCACTCGAGGAACAGCTAATAAAACAAAACATAGATAGATGCTATTCTTGTATTTGGTTCTTCTAACCACAGAAATGAATGCTTACAAACAATTCAAATTAAAATTAAAGACACGCCAATTTCTTATAAAAATTCCGCTAAGAATTTGGGAGTTATACTTGATAAAGACCTAAGATTTCGTGAACACATAAATGCTTGTCTACGTAAAGCTTATTGTAATTTGAAATTGCTGTACGGTAACAGGCGAGCATTAAATGGTAATATAAAAAAGCTATTATGTGATTCACTAGTTCTATCGCATTTTAATTTCTGCGATACGCTTTATGGGTTCTGTATAGACAAAGCAACATCAAATAAAATACAATTAGTACAAAACTCTTGTTTGCGGTTAATCCACGGCATACGCAGACGAGAACATATTACATATAAAATTAGAGAAACAAACTGGCTAGACATGGAGAAACGACGCTTTATGCATGCTGCTGTTTTCTTTCATGGGGTTATCTTGTTGGAGTCACCTCCATATCTCTACAATAAAATAAGTTTTCGAACTGACATTCATAATCTCAATCTTCGTCATAGAGGCTTGTTATCCATTCCATTACATCGTACTGAACTCTTTAAACGATCTTTTACCTATAACGTGTCTAGAATATACAATGCATTACCTACTGCTTTTAAGACGACTTCCTTGCACACTTTCAAAAATAAATTGTTAAACTGGCTAGCTTCTTGAGTATTAATTCATTTCTGTTAAAAGATTTCGTTCTCTGTGTTTTTTATATAGTTGCATTTGATGAACATACGTAAATCGCTCATATCATTACATTTCATCTCACTTTATCGTTTTTTTATATTAATTTTATATAAGTTTGATAATTTCGATTCTATTGTTACTTGCTATTGACATTACTTGCGTGATATTTACTTTATTACATTTTCTTTGAAGCGGTGGTAAGGTAGAGCAGGGGCTTTCTTTTAGAGAGCCATCTGACTACCATGGCTTCCCCATATGTTTATATCTATTATATAACATGTATATACTATTACTAGCTGTTACCCGCTACTTCGTACGAGCGAGGATCGTTATTTGTGTATTAAATAATGACTAATTATTTCCTGTCATCCCATCCCATCCCATCCCATCCCATCCCCGGTCCCGTCCCTTTCCCCGTCGCCGTCCCTTTTCCAGTCCCCGTCCCCGTCCCGTCCCATTCCGTCCTGTCTCGTCCCGTCCAGCCTCGTTTCCTATCCTCCCCTCCTATACCATCCCTTCCCGTCCAGTCCCGTCCCGTCCCGTCTCCTCCTTTCCCACCTCGTCCAGTCCCGTCTCGTCCCCCCCTTCCGCCCTCCCATCCCACCTCACCTTTCCTTCCCGTCCCATCCCGTCCCGCCCCGTTCCCTTGCCTCGCCTCCCATCCCATCCTTTCCCGTCCAGTCGCGTCCCGTCCCCTCCTTTCCCATCCAGCCTCGTCCCCCCCGTCGCCCCTCTCATTCCATCCCATTCCTTCCCTTTCCGCTCCGTTCCCTCCCAACCCATCCCTTCTCGTCCAGTCCCGTCCCGTCCCGTCCCTTCCCTTCCCGTCCCGTCACGTCCCTTCCCGTCCCGTCCCGTGATCTCCTATTTTCACCTTCAGGGGACAAATTTACAAAAACTTTGAATGACTTAGTTCAAAATTTGATCTTACAAAATTCCAACCTCTTTTTTACCCTTTTAGAGGTTAAATTTTAACATTTTTTTTCTTAGCGGATGCCTATTCCCTATTAGAAATCTGCCTGCCAAATTTAAAATGCCATTTTCGCAATCAACGTCCCAAAAAACCTCAATAACGACACCCATATCGATTTTTAGGCTTACTTACCCCATTTCACCCCCTAAGGAGTTGATTTTCGGAAAATCACGAAATACGTGTTTGCTTATTTGTTTTTAGGAGTACTCCTACGAAGTTTCAAGTCGAAATGTCTATTTAATATTATTTCTCCATACAAAATTGGAACCCCCATTTTACCCCTTTAGGGGTTGAATTTCGAAATATCCTTCCGTATTCCTTGTATACATCATAAAGGAAACCTCTGTGCAACATTTCAGCTTTCTAGGTCCAAGGGTTTGGGCTGGGCGTTGATGAGTGAGTTAGTCAGGACTTTTAGAAATATACAGTGTGATCCATTAAGTGTGCAACAAATGGGAATTTTTTTTATTAGTTGTACAATCGAAATTTAAATATTGCCAAAAGTTAGTGCATGTGCGATAACCATATCAGATGCCCTTAGAATGGCTTCAAGTCAAACAATATACAGGGCAGCACAAAAAATATGAAATTCGTTCAAGAACAAAGTTACCTTATTTAAAAAAATATAGCAAAATTTTATTGAGAATAGTTATTTAAGCATCAAGGGAAGTAAGTAGCTTTTACCAGTCGAGAACGAGTTTGCCAGCCCGAGCGAGCGAGGGCTGGCAAAGTTCGAGACTGGTTATAGATGGTTACTTCCCAAGCATGCTTATAACATTTTTCTCCATGCCCAACAAAAATTTGAATAAAACATCCTATTCAATTTACCACCATCTTTAGGCCCATTACGTTGGGCCATTCTGTTCTGTTACACAACCCGCACCTGCCTTCCCCTGCCGCCGCCTGACCAAAGAAGGGGGCCCTCGGGGTTTCGCCCCTCTCTAAGCTCTGCCCTAGGGCTCCGCCTCTCTCGAAGGGGTCCCTCGGTGCTCCTCTCCTTTCTACAAGGAGGCCATCGGAACTCCGTCCCTCTCCAAGGGGGCCATCGGGGCTCCGTCCCTCTCCGAGGGGGCCTCGGGGCTCCACCCCTCTCCAAGGGGGCCCTTAGGGCACCGCTCTCTCCAAGGGGGCCTTTGGGGCTCCGCTTCTCCCCAAAGGGGCCCTCGGGGCTCCACCCCCTCCAAGGAGGCCTCGGGGCTCCGTCCCTCTCCAAGGGGGCCCTCGGGGCTCCGTCCCTCTCCAAGGGGGCCATCGGGGCTCCGCCCCTCTCGAAGGGGGCCCTCGTGGCTCCGCGCCTCTCCAAGAGGGCCGTCGATGCTCCGCCCCTTTCCAAGGGGGCCCTCGGGGCATCGCCCCTCTCCAAGGGGGCCCCCGGAGCTTCGCCCATCTCCAAGGGGGCCCTTGGGGCTCCGCCCCTCTCTTAACAAGTTTTTAAATTTCAAATAGATTTGGATCAGTTAAGTTCAAACCCGTTCAGAACACTTATAGAACTAAAATTACTGTAATAAGACGCAATTCACTTACTTCCCTTGGGGAGTAGGTACTTACTTCCCTAATGTCATGACAACCAGTAAACAAACAGTAAAATCAGCTTACCTGCAATGGATATGTCAAAGTAAGTGTAACTTACTAGATGGGCATGGAGAAAAAGTTGTTTAGAATTAAAAGTTATGCTCAAATACAAAGTCACGGCCTCCTATTCGAATTTTTATTCTGTTTTGGAAAATTTTGTATTACCCCCGTATGATACATATTTTTATTATTTTTATTTTATATGTATTTAAAGTAGCCACAACCACATCCCTTTTAAATAACTTTTAGCAACTTGAAGCGTATTTGTAAAATTTACTTGGATTTATATTTTTTTAGGTAAGCGTCCACTTCATGTTTGTTGCAACGATATTTAACAGAACTTTAGAATTTCGCAAATATTCTTTTTAACAAGGCAAATGCTTTACTAATAATAATTTACATATGAAAAACTCTTAATGAAATCAGAATAATCAAAATATGTATCATACGGAGATAATACAAAATTTTACAAAAAAAAATAAAAATTCGAAGAGGAGGCCGTGACTTTGTATTTGAGCATAACTTTTGATTCTAAACAACTTTTCTCAATAAAATTTTGCTATATTTTTTTAAATAAGGTAACTTTATTCTTGAACGAATTAGATATTTTTTGTCCTGCCCTGTATATTGTTTGACTTGAAGCCATTCTAAGGGCATCTGATATGGTTATCGAACATGCACTAACTTTTGGCGGTATTTAAATTTCGGTTTTACAACTAATAAAAAAATGTCCCATTTGTTGCACACTTAATGGACCACATTGTATATAAGATTACTTATTTTGGGGAATAAAACAGTATTTATTATTATTATTTATTATATAGTTTGCTTATCCGAGCACTGGCTTTCAAAATTAAATTACAGTAACTTTAACTTTCGTAATTATAGAAACGTTAGCATATACTGCAGAAATCATTTTAAAAACGGAGGAGCTGCTATATATTTCAAGAATGATCAACAGGGCGATCACGTGCCAGATATATCCTCTCTTGCAGTAGAAAAGTCATACGAACCAACCGCTGTATATCAACAATCGTAGTATGTATTTACAGATCGCCTAATGGAGAAATCGATGTACTCTTCGACAGACTCGAAAAAAGTCTGATGTATATCTCACAGAACTATCATCCGAGTACAAAAATTGTAGTAACAGGCGATTTTAACATTTACTTTTCTACAGTAAATTATAGGAGGGCTCAATTATGTGAAATATTAAACGAATATGGGCTTCAGCAAACTATCTTCGACATAACACGATTTAATAGCAACGGTGGTTCTTGCATTGATAATATTTTTACAAATATTGAAGATCACTTATTCAAAGCGTATGTACACCCATTACATGTGTCAGATCACGACGGTCAAATTATCGAGTCTTATAACGAGCAAAACCGGTTGGTAAAAAATAAAATTCGATTGTTTTCTAAAAACAATATATATACGGTACCCCCACCCAAGAAAAGCGCCCTTCCGTGCTTTCCAAGAATACTTCGATACTCAGCATTACTTCGTTTCGCTAATACAATGAAATGCTATGAACCAGTTATTTATAAAAAAAACAAAAAAAAACCTTTTTTTTGCCGACGACCATAGCTCAAAAGTTGATGTTGCCTTCATTTTCGGAGGACCTATCGTATGAAAACGATCCTAGACTTCAGGAAGGTTCCTGGGGACCGGAATCGTGTACACATACGAACATACATCCCCGCACAGCACGTTTAGGCACCCCCCAATACGGGGGGGGGGGGGTTGATCTAGTGGGCTGGGATCTTTACCAAAAGATCCGCACCGCCGAGACGGAGATTTGATATAGTGGGTTCGTTAGTCGGTTGGCTCGAATTTTAGAGATATTTGACTCAGAGTGGTTTTCGATATGAGGGAATTTCAATACTTCGTACACTTCGTGTCGAAGTAAAATATGTTACAATTCCAATCAAGATTAGCCTTCGAGAATTGGGAAGATATATACAGAGAACTTGATCCCAACTCAAAGTATAATACATTTCTTAAGCTGTTTTTAATTTATATGAAAGAAAATTTTCCTTTGCAATCGCCACCAGTAACAGGGAAAAAATATCTAAAAAATGATTACCTAATTAAAATAGAAATAGAACTTAATGACTTATATCAATTATACAAAACTACCAAAAGTGAAATTGTAAGAAAAAAATACGAAGAAAATAAAAAGTTGTACGTCTCACAAATGGAACTACTGCGAATAAACAAAAATATTACAGACATATCTACATCCAGCAATAAATGTAAAGCTATGTGGACTATTATTAAAAAGGAAACTGATAGCTTAAAAACTAATACGTCCCACTCCAAAAAACACCCACGGCTGAAAACTTTAATAAACACTTTATCAATGTTGGCAAACAAATGCAAATGAACATTACCAAATCAAACAACGTTGAACAATATACTTCAAAAATTAAGAACAACGGAAATTCCTACTACACCAGAGGAAATACGGGACATCATTATGAGTCTAAAATCTAAACCTACCATGGACGTTTTTGACATAAGTCAAATTTTGTTGAAAGAAATTTGTCCTTATATTACGGATCCTCTTTGCGATATAATTAATACATGCCTGACACATGGTGTAATGTAGCTAATTATAGCCCGATATCAATTCTTCCGACTTTTGCAAAAGTATTTGAATCCATACTTGCCATTAGGATAACCAACTATTTGATATCTCAGAATTATCTTTCTCCCATGCAGTTCGGATTCCGAAGAAGTTTAAACACAACAGAAGCAGTTTTACAACTACTAGCTTACGTCAGGGAAGCACTCGAATCAGGAAAATACTGTAGTGTGATCTTATGCGATATCAGTAAAGCGTTCGATTGCATGGATCACAAATTATTTTTGGTGAAATTGGAAAGGTATGGATTTCGGCATGTTTCCGTGCAACTGATAACATCATACCTGCAAAGCCGCAAACAATTTGTGAAGTGGAATTGTGAAAAAACCCGGAGTCTACTGTTAAGAGCGGAATTCCTCAAGGTAGCTTGGTGGGACCTCTATTTTTCATAATTTTTATTAACGATCTGCCTATGAATACGGAGTTTGCTACCATATTGTTTGCGGATTATACGGCTTTTGTAGTGTCCGAGCAGTGTTTGGAGACTCTTGGAAAGAAAACGAAAACAACATTAACACAGGAGCCGGACTGGTTTTCAGCTAATATGTTGCTTCCAAATGAAAACAAAACCACTAATATAATGTTCACAACAAATCGCAAAAACCCAAGTGAACCGAACAATGTGGTAAAAGAAGTAGGGTACTTGGGTATTACCTTGGACAATCAACTTACCTGGAAACCTCATATAGAACATCTTTACATTAAATTAAGCAGTCTTGTTTGTCATACGCAGAATAAAAAACGCCGTAAATCAATCTGCGGCCAGGACTGCTTACTTTGCTTTTTTCCATTCAGTCATGTCTTATGGAATCGAAACCTGGGGACATTCAGCACATACGAGCAGGATTTTACTTCTCCAAAAAAAGGGCTTAAGAATAATTTCAGGAGCTGAACCAGCAACGCATTGTAAGCCATTATTTATAAATAATAATATATTAACAGTATATTCATACTATGTGTGGCGTATTCTTTGTAACACTAAAAAACGTATTTATGATTTCGATACTAGGAGTGTAGTACATGAATATAATACTCGGCAAAGAACAGACATAAACATTAACTGTACTGTACATTTAGGACCAAAATTATATAATCTCTTGCCAAAGAATGTTACTAATCTACCTCTTAATAGATTTAAGATCAAAACTAAGAATATACTAATGCAAAATCAATTTTACACATTAGACGAATGATGTGATTTCTTAAAAAATGTAATTGTTAAGTAAGTTTTATTTGTACTATATAGCATGACGAAGCTGTAAAATTGAGCTTTAAATAAATATTGATTGATTGATTAATTCACTTTCAACCAAATGTAATTTCTGATTGTTGTTCTAAACACATATTGTTTAAAGAATTAAATGCAAACTCAAAATTGTAATTCATTGAATTTATGCTGTTTGACGTTCCTCCATAAATCACAATTTTAGTTTGTTTGAATAGGTGACACCATTGTTGCTTAGCGACTTTATATGCCCTAGGGCTATAAAAGCCATTTTACTCCCGCTATTGAGGGTCAGCAAAGAAGATTATGGTTACAAAATAAAATAATAGTTATTTATGTACCAAGGGAATTATGAAGATGTTCATGCCTGAGGGCATAAATATTAAGTAATGCCCGTGCTGCATACAAAATGTGGATGATTAACCACTGCTGTGTAAGCATCGAAGTACGTGATTGGTCGATAACAATTAGCGGGTGTTATGAATTATAATGACCGCTCATAATGCCCCGGTTGTTATAGGCTTGTTTATATATTCCGTATTGCAGGTATAAACAACAAATAATGTACACGTAAGACAAACAATAAAAATTCATGGCTAGTGAATTTAGAAACTGTACTAGCTTTTTTTCGTAGCAATAGTTGTTTGTTTGTTATAGACAAGGTCTAGGCATGCGGATCACCAGGTACCATAGACACCATCTGCTATGCTATCAGTCACATGGTCAAAGTCCTCCTTAGAATGTTGCCGAGACTAAGGGGTTCCAACAGGCACAAAACATTGTTGCCATGAAAATTGATAGTAATTTTGTGACGTTTTGCGTGCATCCAAATTGTTTTAGAACGCGTAACGCGCGAACATTTGTAGCAACGCGGAGGGTAAGAAAAACGGAAAGGATTCCGTCAAGAGATCCTGCTAATTGTCTGATAACTGATAAGGGCGCAGGTGTGAAACCGGCGAGTTGCACAAGATTCGCGCCGCTCGATCCGCGAATCTCTACTTTCCATCTACAATGAAGTATCACGTTTAGCCCCTCTTAATTTTTTTTCCTAAGTCCCGCTCAGTTCTGATACAGATCTAACCCGTTCTTTTCAGAATCCAGACCAGAACCTGAACCTCAGTGGGGGGCTAACTTAGGCCCTAGAGCCCAAGGGCTCCACCAGTCACTGCCAGTCCAGATACCTGTCCGTTAAAACCAGAAGCCTGTCCTCTCCAGTTCATGTAAGTTCGATTCCTAGCTCCTAACTGAGAAGTTGAACTGCCTGAGTCACCCTTAACTGACCAGAAACCTATCTTGCCTAGGTAAGTAAAACTGTTGAAGCAATACTATTTATAACACACCCTATCCTGGTAATCCTTGAGCGCAATGGAAAATCTTGCCGCTTAGATTTAACCTACCCTGCTTTGTTAATCTTTGAGCACAATGGAAGATCTTCCTGCTCAGATTAACCTAGATACCTGTCCAGTAACCTGTGAAATCGTCGTGCTAATAAATAATTTCTGCTGACAGCTCGCCATAAACGCCCGCAGCCTAAATTCAATTCAGAACCGTGAGCGGGCTTGTAATTCCAATTGCACATTCAGCGAACACCGGAAAACTGGAAATTTTCCCGGCGTTCATTGAATGAGCGCTAGCCCAACAAGGTCGCAGCCATGCATTCTATAAACCAAGGGATCTTTGGCTCACACAGAATATTAGATTTATGATGAAGCTGAGAGATTCGGCTTATAAACGATTTAAAAGGTCAAAACGCCCCGAACATTGGAACTGTTATAAGTCACTAAGAAATCTTGTAACTTTATCTATAAGAAATGAAAAGAAAGCGTACTTAAATTATAAATTTAGACAGAGTAACTTAAACTTTTCTGGCGAGAATTGAAAAATTGTGATGTCTATAATAAAAAAGCACTCCCGACTATACCAGCTACTACTGGTAATGCGAATTTAATAAATGACTGTTTTCTTAATTCAATTCAAGGTATTGATAAACCAAATCCTCGTGTTCTTGGGCTTTACGAAACTTTAATGTCCGATATCTCTGAAAATTTTAATTTTGAAGCTGTTATAGAAGAGTTTGTTCTCCAGAAAATAAATCCTATTACTTCTAAAGCCTCCGGAAGCGATGGCGTTAACATACTGATGATACACCTCTGTTGCCGTTTTTTGTGCCTTTCTTAACCCACATACTTAATTTTTGTCTATTAGAAGACGTATTTCCTAATCAATGGAAAATAGCTCATATAATGCCCATAAGTAAAGTTAACGTACCTAAATAATTAAAGGACCTTAGACCTATCAGCATTCTGCCATTTCTGTCAAAGGTCTTAGAGAAGGTGATGGATTTACAAATCAGAGCATGCTAAATAGGCATCGGATATTTTCAGACTTACAGTCTGGTTTTCGCTCTAATCACAGTTGTGTTTGTGCACTACTAAAGGTAACTGATGACACTATTCGAGCTTCCGATGAAGGTAAGTAGTGTAGATAGGGGGATTCTGGCTCACATTTGACCTTGAACTTTTTTCAAGGTCACGGGACTAGCCGAGGTCAAGGTCACAGGCCTAGCCGGTGGGCGTGGCCTAGTCGGGGTCATTGACCTCGGTCGCTTCCGGGAATTTTTTGGCCGAGGTCAAGGTCACAGGCCTAGCCGGTGGGCGTGGCCTAGTCGGGGTCATTAACCTCGGTCACTTCCGGGAATTTTTTGGGTTAAAAGTGTAGTTTTTGAAATTTTCCCACGCTCGAGCGTCTGGGATGCAGACATGTCTATTCATGCAGGATGTTATCAGTAAATCAGAAGCTATCAACATTTTCTCAGGCTCAACCGGATGTGAGTCATCGTCTGAGTACGCAGTCTATTCTTGCAGGATGTTATTGAACAATGGCATCCCTTGTTTTAAAATCAGCACGAAATTCGAGAACAATGAAGCTATTGTTGTCTGGAGATTAAAAAAATGTGTTGATCTGCAAAAAATTCAAACAAAGAAACCCATTGTTTTAGAAAAATCAACACAGTTGGAAGTTTTTGCTAATACAGTTGATGAGTCTAGAGATTAAAATGTGCTGATCTGCAAAAATGATCTTGAAATAAATTTGTCAAGTACTGATGTTTGTTAGACAAACAAAAAAGAATTACCAGGTGTGGGGTTCGAACCCACGCTTCCCTTAGGGAACCAGAGCTTAAATCTGGCGCCTTAGACCACTCGGCCAACCTGGCATGTTCCTGTAATCGGGCACAATGGTGTAATAAAACAACAATGTAAATATATTTGTATTTATTTACCTAAAACATACATGTATAAAAATTATTATAAATACATATCAGCTAATTATTGTGCTACGGATGTCATCTCTGTCTGAACGATTTCCTCGAAGACAAGTTTCGTGCTGCTCCCACACTTGCCACCCGAGATGATATTGTAGCGACGTTTTCCTAATTGTTGCAAGTCAGCATCTGTTAGGCAATCGTAACGTGCTGGTAGAATGAATCTGAAGTTGTCCAATTCCACCGCCACTTTATTGCCGTATTTAGTCGGACATCGATACACATTTATTATTAGATATTTTTCGTCAATCTTCAAATCTCGTACATTTCCCCACTCTTTAACCTCATTTAAGTTGCAAAGTTTCTGGTTGAAATCTGCCATGTTTTTGGAAGGAACGTGTGCAGGAGAATGATAAAAATACTACAGCACATCAGGTTTATATAGCACCGATGAAAATTAAGTGATGAGTCATCACAACGTGGTAATTTAGACAATATTTTTAGCATCAATCCAGCTATTGTGCTGATTTGAAAATCCAAGCCATTTTACAAATACTTTGTTACGTTTTCGTTTTATTACACGTTCAACGAGATGTATGTCTGGATATTTAACTTTTTGAAGCTCAAGATCGTAGAAACATCCTTGAATAGACCGATGGGAAGCATCTTTTAGTAGATAGGTAATAGGATTAGTTAATTTAACTTGATCGATTGTGAATATTTCATTAGTCCAGTTGGGCGTATATCCTTTATCAAATATTGTTCGATATTTGCTAATTCGCACAGGATCGCCAACCTTAAATTTTACATTACTTAAATCTGTCATTTTTATATGATTATAGGCTTGATTGAGAATTTCCTTCTCATTACTCTTATTCACATCAACCGGTCTTTTACCAATTGTACTATGTTTTTTGTGATTGTAGATGTGACTGACTTGAGATAATAGAGAAAGCCATTTGTATGAACCTTGCAAACTAAACATCTTCCACATAATAGATTTAAGTGTACGATTTACTCTTTCAACGACACACGCTTTTTTTGAACTAAATGTTGAGAAATGGTTAATTTTATATTTATTCATTAGTGTTTGAAAATCTTTATTGAAAAACTCTTTACCCTGATCTGTCTGCAAGTTCTTCGGAATTCTACCGCTTTCAGATAGTATTTTTTCAGTTGCACTAGTAACTTCCTTAGAGGTTTTGGTTTTTATAGGCTCTAACCAAACATATTTTGAAAATACATCTATAATTACTAAAATATATCGATAACCTTTATTTACTTTAGAGTATGGTATCATTTCTACTAAATCAGCCTAATGAAGATCATCCAATCCTTTTACTATTACACGACGCCTTCGAAAATTTATTCGTGCAGGCTTATGCAACTCATCTACTATTTGAGCCTTAATCGAACTGTTTATTTTCTTCCGGGTCATTTTGAACCTCTCTAAATGAGACAGTTTCACTAACTGAAGGTTTAGGCGGAGGTTTAGTTAGTTTTAGAGAAAAGTAGAGTTGATCAATTTCAGCTTGAATGTCTGCAATAATTTCATTTGCTATTTCTATATTTGTACTAGCAGAGTTTTCGTGTTGGGGAAAGTCGATAAATAATCTTATTAAGTTCTTTGTTAAGGAGGGTCTTGTTGACAGAATCCTCTTCCAATAGAGATTGCGCAAGATTGACTAATCGTTTATGCTGAAGATTAAAATATTCACAGTCATCGTAAAAGTATAGATTTTTGTGCTGAATGTGACGACCGAACTTATCTCTCGACATTGTCGAACTGACTTTATTCAATGATTCCCGCCTCTTTTAACTCTTCTATTATACTAACAATTTCATTTCTATGATTTGTGTGACCGGATGCTTGAGAGGCATACAGTAACTTTAATCGATTGACTAACTTGTTCGGATCATCCCAGTAAACATAATCCATCGGTTTATTGCTAACTTGTTTATACATTTGCTGCATACCTTTACCAGAACGCTTTTTAGCTCTTAATGGCACTGATGAAGACGAGGGTGATGATGACAGGTTAGATTTTATAAATTTCTTGTATTTCGTTTGGTTGAAACCTACCTTCTGCACATTTTTATCAAAATTTCTATGCGCCGCACCTGTTCTGTTTATGATATCATTATAATTTGCTCTATCTGTCGACGTTGGAGTTATTTGAGGATCGTTTTTAAATAGTAATTCGTACAAACCAGGCGTACCTTCATAGCGAATATTTTTTACAATTATATCAGAACCATTTATATCTAGCTCATCTCCACCAAAATAAAATTGGTTTTTGTCAAAATCATATCTAATTCCATACCTCCCTAGATTTGGTCTTTCTATAAGATAATTGCTTACATATTTCCTAGGAAGTTTATCATACTGTTCTAAGAAAGAACTTATAGCTTGCGGTTCTATGTTGGTAGACGGTTGAAATTTGTTTGCTATAGTCGTATTAGAATCATCTTCGGCGGTTTCGCACAATACTTCATCAACCGGTTTTGGTGTAAATAATTCTAGTTTTGAAGATGGGAGATTCTCTTTTTTATTTATCACTTTTGCAACACTTTGCATTTGTTCGGTAACAGGTTTAAAAAATTTACCGAGGAGCTGTTGTTCCACCAACTTACCCTCCTTAAGAGCTCGAACTTTCTGTCTTATAATATTTTTAGTTTTAATAAGTTCTGTCGCTACATTCGATTTCATTATCGGCGCAAGTATGTAAGCGGTAGACGGGTAGACAGCTAGACAGCTATACAGCTAGACAGGTAGACAGCTAGACAGGTAGACAGATAGACAGGTAGACAGGTAGACAGGTAGACAGCTAGACAGGTAGACTGGTAGACAGGTAGACAGGTAGACAGCTAGACAGGTAGACTGGTAGACAGGTAGACAGGTAGACAGCTAGACAGGTAGACAGGTAGACAGGTAGACAGGTAGACAGCTAGACAGGTAGACAGCTAGACAGCTAGACAGGTAGACAGCTAGACAGATAGACAGCTAGACAGGTAAACAGGTAAACAGCCAGTTAGACAGACTGACAGATTCAAACTAGTTCACACGTCAACAGCTTTCTATCAAATAATAGACATCAGAATTGTTAAATGTATATATACGAATCAAATTCATAACGATAGCGCCCATTATTTAAATCACTATCTTTGTCTATTACCAAAAATCCGTGTTTATGACTATTCCAGCAATATGCGCACATTTCTTTAAATTGTTCGTAAGTCATGTCGGTATTAACATGATCTCGGTAGACCTTCTGTAAATTCATATCGTCCTGCTTAAACAGCACCAGCATGTTAGCATTATCGCGAATAAGATGTTTAGGAATGCATGCATATGTTTGACAAAGATAGAAACAGTCTATATTTTTATGTCGACCCATGCTAAAATATTCTCTCATAACGTCCTGTTTGTCGCAAGCAATGTCATCAAAAATAAAAATGCTGTTAGATTTAGCTTGGTCGGGTGGTACAATGTTCACACCATCGCTGTATGTATAGTAGCCAACCTCAGGAATTAATTGAAACAACATACTTAGATATTCAAACTTTGCTTGAAACAGCGATTTTGAATATATATAAATATTTTCAAATCGTACTCCATTAACATCTTTTATTAGCGATATAATGATGTTTGTTTTACCGCAATTCGATGGGCCTAGAATAAGACATCGTATTGTGGAAGGTAACAACGGTCCGTGTCTCCTGCTTAGAGATGCAGTATGATTATCATGATTTTTTATTGGCAAACTATTTTTTAGTTTAACTACCCTCATGACGTCTACTTGGAAACTCATACTAAAACTGCTACGCATATCTATATATATTAAGATCCTAATCGATCAGTTCTCAGTTCTATATAATGGTTCGAGGTCGAAACAACAAATCAGTCCATCGCCGACGAGGTGCTGGTGTACTCAATACGCTCATTAATAAATTGCCTTTTGAATTGCACATACCAGGATATCAATATTGCGGGCCTGGCACAAAACTTGAGAAAAGAATTGCACGAGGAGATCCCGGAATTAACAAATTAGATCAAGCGTGTCGTGAGCACGATTTGGCTTATGCAAAACATTCTGATAATATGGAGGAACGACATAAAGCTGACAGAATTTTAGCTAAAAATGCTATTGGACGTATTAGAGCTTCAGACGCTAGCTTAGGTGAACGTGTCTCGGCTGCAGGAGTAGCTACAGCTATGACGGCAAAAGTAAAAATGGGGTTGGGAGCTAAAAATAAAACTGGTAAAAAGAGAAAGAGAACACCTGGAGATACGCTTACTTTCAATCAGGTAGTGAAAAAAGCACGAACTGAATTAGGAGGAGGAGGACTGCTGCGAGACTTAAGCGATGCTACAAATATTGCTGTTAAGACAATTAATAAAATAAAGAGAAACAAGATTATTAAAACTCCTCGAGTAATACGTGTGCCAAAAACAGGTGGAATGTTACCCTTGATTCCAATCTTTGCTAAAAATAAAACTGGTAAAAAGAGAAAGAGAACACCTGGAGATACGCTTACTTTCAATCAGGTAGTGAAAAAAGCACGAACTGAATTAGGAGGAGGAGGAGGACTGCTGCGAGACTTAAGCGATGCTACAAATATTGCTGTTAAGACAATTAATAAAATAAAGAGAAACAAGATTATTAAAACTCCTCGAGTAATACGTGTGCCAAAAACAGGTGGAATGTTACCCTTGATTCCAATCTTTGTAGGACTTAGCGCGTTAGGAGCTCTTAGCGGTGGAGCTGCAGGAATTGCAAAGGTGGTTAAAGATGCTCAGTCGGCAAAAAAACAATTAGCAGAGTCTGAAAGACATAATAAAACGATGGAGGCAATAGCTTTAGGTAAAGGCTTATATCTAAAACCTTATAAAAAAGGATACGGATTGTTCACGACAAAAAACTTGTAATGCAGCTACCAAACCGAGCCTTGTCAAATATCGATTTACAATCATACGCTAAACGTTTAAAAATTCCTAACTTTCGCGGCATTTTTATGAGAGATGATTTACCAAAACAGGTTCGAAATATAGAATGCGGTATTGTAAATTTGGATGATAAAACCAATCTTGGTACACATTGGGTGGCTTACATAAAACGGGGGAAAGATGCAATTTACTTTGACAGTTTTGGAGACTTAAAACCTCCAATAGAAATTGCGAAATATTTGACAAGTGGCAAAAATGGCAGCTGTCATCCTATTAAATATAATCACCAAGCATTTCAAACTTATGATTCTGTAAATTGCGGGCATTTATGTTTACAATTTTTGCACGATGCCATGTGTTAGCTTCCTACCAGTTTACTGCGAGAAAAACCTGTCCAGACTTGTCAAGACTTGCAGATGTGGGGGGGGATGACGTCATCGTCTGAGGATGTACTTATAGTGTGGGAATTCTGAATTGTACACATTGGCATTATGAAGCAGCAGCAACGATACTATAAATATCGAATGCAGTTCAACCGCTTTACTAAAAATCTGGAGAAATTGAACAGAGATATTGAAATATATTGTAAATTAAAAGATATTTCAAAGGAACTTTCTTGTTTGAAATTAAGCGAGCGGAAGCCAGACCTGAACTTGTTAATAACCCAGTTTAAACATGACTTGGTGTTGTATGACAAAGATCGCCAGAAGTAAAATCAACAAGCAGGTTCACTTTGACCCGATTGTTGAAATTCGTCAGAAAGAAGAAGAAGAGGAGGATGATGAACTTCCATACAATTACTGGCAGTTGTGTGCACTCGACAGGATGAGGTTTAAGAATAGAATAGATAAAATGTCTCTATTGTTAGAACCTATCTTAAATAAACAATTGCAATGTATACTGTATAAGGATGTAAAAGGAAAAATAAAACCTATTGTTTAATAAAAGTTGTTTTATTTCCAGTAAGATTCTTAGAGAAGGAAGAGGAGGAGAATGTAATTAAAATTAAAGGTCTCTAGATGTTTTGTTTCAGTTCTAGTTAAACCGTCTACTATTAAACATGTCGTGGACGTTTACCTTGTCTGGAAATGAATCTGTTCTCACAGCTCAGTATCCATCCATACATCTGGATCCGAAATCTGAATACGTTATAGGATTAATCAGTTTTGAAGCTTATAATACTATACCTAATATTGATTCGAATAATAATAAATTTCATTATACTGATATTGATGGTAAACAAGCTGTAATTGAAATACCTCACGGTTCATATGAAGTTGCCGATATAAGTCAATATATTAGAGATGAACTGGGTATAGGTGTAACAAAGTCACCCTCCCCTCAAGCAGGTAGTGCTAATGATATACTAGAAAAAAATATTGTGCAACACCAAGCAGAACCTGTGCTACATATTAAGCCTAATAATAACACGCTCAGGAGTGAAATTAAATCGTCCTTAGCAATCGATTTTACTGCTAAAGATAGTATTGGACAGTTATTAGGGTTCAAACCTAAGAAATTGAAAGCTTATGGTAGATATATTTCCGATAATCCTGTAGATATATTTAAAGTTAATACTATATGTATTGATTGCAATATCGTAACTGGTACTTATCACAACAGCAATGCTGTACACAGTTCATCAATTTTTCCCTACAGATCCGCCAGGATTTAAGATTGTAGAAAATCCCTCTAACGTTATATATCTACCAATCAATACGAGAATTATTGATAACATTGTCATACAAATACTGGATCAAAACGGTAAATTGGTCAATTTCTGCGGAGAAGCCATCACGGTAAGGTTGCATCTCAAGAAACAAAATGGTGGTTAGATACAACTCTCAGCAGCAGCAGCAGCCGCAACAAACATATATTAGGGATGATCAGTTTGTTTCGAACATCAGTAGGCTGCCTGCACTCGATAGATTAACATCTGCCAATAAACTGTTTCTAAAATCTTTAGGTTTGAAGCTAACTGCTACTAGAAGTGACGGCGAGGGGGAAATCAAAAAGAAAAAACATCTGGACTGTTATTAAATTAAATTTTACTGTTAATATTCGAAAAATTTTAATATTCTGTA
Organism: Agriotes lineatus; assembly: GCA_940337035.1. Classification (NCBI taxonomy): domain Eukaryota; kingdom Metazoa; phylum Arthropoda; class Insecta; order Coleoptera; family Elateridae; genus Agriotes; species Agriotes lineatus. The sequence goes on along the minus strand of CALNHX010004524.1, from coordinate 12,343 downwards.
ATATTAAGAGCGCTTGTTTTACATCAAATAAAAATGACGACTTCTGAAATACTAAACGTTACTGAAACAGCTTTTCAAGATAACTCGATTGTCTATGCAGAGAAACATACACATCAGCCTTATTCTTCTACAACATTTAATAATAACGATGAAATACGAATACCTATTTTACATCAAGATGTGTACACTTTACCGTGCAAGAGTGTTACATGTTTCGAAGGTAAATTGTTAAAGGATGCAGATAGTAAAGCTACTGCAACGGGATCATTTACAAATTTAGGCATATCTCACCTACTAGATGAAATTAGATATGAACTTAATGGTGTAGTGGTTGATCGTGTAAGAAATGTTGGTATAACTGCAACTATGAAAGCCTACGTGTCATATAATTCGACTCAAAGTATTCGCTTGGAGAATGCAGGTTGGACACCTACCAAAACATCTATTGACGGATTGGTCGATTCAAAAGGTAATTTTCAGATATTTGTCCCCTGCGAAATGTTGATGGGAGTTTTTGAAGATTTTAGAAAAATTTTACTAAACGTTTGACAAGAATTAGTACTTATTAGAAGCAATCAAGATTTAAATGCTGTTATTAATACGGTCGATGAAAAACTTAAAGTAGAATTAACAAAAGTCTATTGGAGAGTACCGCACATTTCGGTAGCTGATGTAAATCGTTTAAAATTACTAAAATACATTGAGCAAAGTAGTCAGTTGGAAATCAATTTTAGAAGTTGGGAATTGCACGAGTATCCTGCATTACAACAGACAAAACGACACACTTGGGCAATAAAAAATGTTAATCAAGTAGAAACTCCGCGTCACATTATTGTAGGTTTCCAAACAGACCGAAAAAATAAAACTGTTAAAAATATGGCCCAATTTGATTCTTGCGATTTAAGAAATATTACACTTTATCTCAATTCCGAAAGATATCCCTATGATAATTTAAATCTGGAATTTGCCAGCAATCGATATGCGCAATTGTATGAAATGTTTGCAGGTTTTCAATCATCTTACTACGAGCATGACAATCAGCCTGTTCTTACGCCTGCACAATTCAAAAGTATAGCTCCGCTAGCCGTAATAGATTGTTCTAGACAAAATGAGTCATTAAAAGGTGGTGCTGTAGATATTCGACTGGAATTCGAAACCAATACTGATATACCGAAAAACACTTCAGCTTACGCATTGATTTTATTCGATCGAAAAGTGAAATATAATCCTTTTACCAGTGACATAAAAATAGTTAGCTAGATACTAGTTCAACTAGTTGCAGATTGATTGTTCTTTCGACAACATTAGCGATGAAATTTATAGATATTCAAGGCTTTCAGTATAAAAATAGCAACTTTATTTGCAAAGAAATAGCTGTATATGATAGTGATACAAATGTTACAATCCATCGGATAGTGGAACCACCGATACCATACGAACACCTTTCAAATTCTCTAAAAGATCAAGTGATTTGGCTTACAACTAATTTGCACGGGTTAGAATGGAGCAATAATAATCAGCATGACACAATACCCTACGAAAAATTGTCTCTGTACATAGGAGAGATCATACAAAGCGGTGATTCCATATTTCTCAAAGGGTTAGATAAAAGAAGATGGTTTACAAAAATGCTGATCGAAGAACAAAGTGATAATGTAAAATTTATCGATTTACCAGCTTGCCCAAATATAAAACAATTAAAGATCTTGTATAATTATATTAATTTTTGTTCTCATCATATTGGTACACGGGTTCAATGTGCCATACAAAATGTTCACATTTTGCACAAGTGGTATAATCAAAACCATTAATCGCAGTCTGCTGTCTACTTGTTCAGACATGTTCAGACTTGTCCAGACATGTTCAGACTTGTCCAGACCTGTTATAGCTTACGCAAACACTTCCTGCAGCCGGTGTAAGGTAGGGGGAAAATATTATATATAAGAATACTAATCATAGAAACATTAGTTTTACGATAACAATGACCGAAGACTGCTTCTCAAATCATAGTTGGGGTTTTGACTCATGGGCTGACGATCCGTGGAGCCAGCAAGAGGAGGAGGAGGTTATACTCTGGAGTGAGACTGAAGAAAATATTCCTCCTCCACCTCCTCCAATGGGACAACCACACTCCTGGTCGTCTAACATAACAAAGGTGGAGGGCTGCAGCTGTATAAATTGTGCCAACATTCAGGGGTGGTTAAGCCCAACACAAAATTTTGAGGGGTGCGCACCACTACAGCAACCCGAACTGGAACAGGTGTCACCATCACCACCACCCTCGTCACCACCTCCTTCGTTTCAAGCAACATATAGTTTTACACTTCCTGAACCAACACTGCCTCTAGATTTAAATCCCATAAAGATAGAAATTAGGTTAGGTAATAAACTTATACATGTAATTATTAAAGATTAAAATAAAAGACATTTTATTTTTAATGTGTTTTATTTCATTAATATATACACCGTATTTATCTCATATGCAAAGCAAAACTTGACAAGGAGAGGGAGAATAAATGTACACTTAAATATATGCTTTATTCAATTAATATACATATTATTTATACATAAGCGAAACAGAACTTAACAATGTGTAAGTATCGATATAATCTTGAGGTGTTGTTGAAGGCCAGGGGCCGGAACATGGACCGCTTCTCCAACCAACAGCTTCACCATTTTCAGCTTTTCTGATATTTTCCTGAAGCCATTTAAAAATATCTGTGTGGTGACGTACAACGCTAGGCTGAAATATATAAGTTATATGGTTAGGATTTAAATATTCGAACACGTCTTCTATAAACTTGCTGTGGGCATAATAAGCAGCCTCAAAGACAGCATCATGAAGAAAATATGGATATTGCTGTTGCTCGTCAGTTGCAAATTCGATTCGAGAGCCAGATGATATTGTTTCAATAAGAAAATGCTGCTCGTAGGAAGTAATGTTCTGTAACGATAATTTTGAAAGGACTAAATTAAGATCTGTTTCAGTATTAATTTTCAACTCTCCTCTTCTTACTTCGTTAATAATTTCCCTAATAACATTAAAGGCAGCTAACATAGTTTTTAAAATTTCATTTACGATAGCGGTTTCAACACTTTTAAAGTGCGTAGCCCAAATAAGAGTTTTGCTCGGTATAGCAATACCAATTTTGTGTAATATATACTTCAAAGTTTGCAAGTCGTTACGTCCAATAGCATTACGTAAATGGAAATTATAGATTTCTCTATTTTTAACATACAGATCTTTGTTCAACCACAGTATATTTGAATTTGACGGTAACATTTTGCAGACTGAGATATCTTAGAGAGAGCTGGTGTTTATAATGTGGTTGGTGGGCAGTAACCCCAAGGCAAAGTGTCAGTATACATACAGTTTACTATTCTTTTATCATCATGTGGATCTAAAGCCTTTTTTCTTTGTTTTAAAGAAAATACGTTGTGGGTTTTTGATCTAATTGTTCTCTGATCGCAAAATACTGTTTCGTTATTAAACAGGCAGTCTTTGTAATCCTCAAATGTAATTCTATTCAAAGCAGCTCTGGTAATACCTTTAGCTTTCTTTGAAATTTTAAATTCTCCATTCTCAGCATCCTCTAATGTTTTGAAAGCATACAATTTTGCACGTAGACCAACAAATTCGGTAATTATTTTACCACTCATTTCGTCTTTCATTAGACCTATTACTTTTTTATTAACTTGTGGAAGGTTATATGGATTGTTCGGAGGATAATCGCTTGTATCAAATTTGTGAATATCTTCCCGTATAAAATTGTATATATTTGGAAGGGTAAAGTGATATATGAGACTATCAGTGTCTGTGTACAGCAGTTTTGCTTGATTACCCATCTTCTGTTTAATATAATTGTAATGAAAATCGTATATTAAAATTTTTGAAATATCTAGGATTGAAAATCCAACGAATATTGGTTTATTAAAAACGATTTCCAACTGATTTAATTCTATAAGTACCAAGTCTTTATCTAAAATAGTACAGCTGTGAAAATTTGGTTTTGATATGTATGCACTGGCTCCGTACCTACCTTCCCATTTAGAAATTAACTTTATTGTTTTGTATTTTCTAACATTTTCCATAGTTTTGCCAAATACAGCGTTATTCATAAGTTTATAAAAATCCTTTTCAAAATTATTTTTGGCGGCTTGTCTTAATTTTGTATTTAAATCTATGTATGGTTTAAGCCAAGCTGATTGCTTAAATTTTTATATTCTGTGAATTTTTACAATTTTTAGCCCTAAACTTACAGCTTGCTGCAGATTGCGGTAATGTATTACGTAGTTTTCTTTTTTAAATAAAGTGGTTGTCAATTTTGATTGTTTGGATGTTGGTGGTGTATAATGGTCAGGGCATAGAGGCAAATCTTTGTGAAGTTCAAATAAATTTTGAGGATATTCTAAATCGACTTCATAAATATAACCTGTTTCAGAATCTGCCGGAGTATTTAAATGATTAATTTTAGGAATATCTAAATCATTTACCCATTCAAACCCTCCATACGGTAGATATTCAGACATCCCGGCTCCGTACATGTTATTAATATCTAAATATAGGATATACGATTCAAGATCGGCTTCTACGAATTTTTCACCCATATATCGATTATTAGCTTTAGCGTATCGATTCGAACACTGTGCTAACCCTCCTCTAATACCTCTCTCTATGAACAACAGTTGATCTACATCTGTCAACAGCTCAAGTTTAACTTTAGTAGTTTTTAACATTGCCTGAAATGCCAATCCTGGTGCTGTGTAAAAATGTAGAGCATCTAATCCATACGTTTTCATACAATTCTCTCTAAAATTCTCAAACACATCAGCTAAGAGTAGAACATCAACTGTAAGGTACATATCAGCATACTGACCTAGAGTTTGCATATTAAATGTGTTCCAAACACGCAGTGCATGTTCATAATTTTCATCTGAAATAGCTGTTCCATGCAGCTGACTAAAAAATTGCGTTTTGTCAGGAAGACTTTTATCATTCAACTTTTCAAAATTGTCTAGGTAGTCGTATGGAAAGATACCCTTACGTAATAGTAATTCAAATTCTTCTTGGCTCTTGCAAAATTTACGTGTAATGATTTTTAAATTGTTCGGTAAATTTAATGACAATTGTTCTAAACTGCTAGCCATAAACCGAAATGAGTCTAAAAATCTGAAATCAATATTTGTACCATCCACATGTTTTGTAAATGATATAAATTTTTCCTTATTTATAGGCAACAATTTAATATCTCCCATAATCAGTTTTGCCAATGGTTTTATAATAAAATGAGAGTCATAACCGCTGAGATTATGAAAGAGAACGGGAATATAATGTGCATCTTTATAGTTAAGATTACAGTGTTGATGAGCACTACCTCTATACTCACCTGTCTGATGATTGTGATCACGTACACGCACGTCTTTATCGGTGAAAGGTTCTTTACAAATGTAACAGCATACCGATTTTTGAAATGAATCGTTTTCCTGCTGGCTAATATCCATAGGCTGTATATTTGACAGTATATTATTTACTTGATATGCTATAGATTGTAATTCTTTTACAAACCATTCCATACAGTCGGCACCACGATATATATTAAATCGAGATAAACTGTCGTCATATGAACATTTTAAATAATAGGCAATACTAAATGGAACATGTTTTTGATAAACCCCCGCATTTTCGGAAACAACGTTCTGTTCTTTTTCTAAAACACACTCCACGTCCGCGTATATTGAAAATGGTACTTTTTCCTGGTATTTATAGTCTTTAAATTCTATTGTTGTACCTTCTTCGGGCATTTTAATTTTGGTTTCATTTACACCATTACAATTTCTAATGTGATTTAAATATGATTCTTTAGTTACGAAATGATTTAAACACGTATCACATACAAAAGTTTGAGTTTTTTTCTTATGCATCTGATTTCTAAGTAATCTAGATAAGTTTCTTATCCAACAGAAATGGAACTGCCCCTCATCGTTGGATATCATTAGTAAATGTATAGCATCTTTATTAATTTGAGTATTTTTACTAATATATATGGGCAATACTGAATTTTTACCAAATTTGTTTTTCCTTTCTAGCGTATATACATTTATACGTAAATCATTCATTGTCTCAAATTTTGATATATCTTTTAATTTCATTGGAAATTCTAGTCCTGAGTACTTTAAAACTTTACTGAAATGTGGATATGAAGATGTTCTATCAGAATTCCCATTTGCAGGACGTAATGCTGACACTACTGACCACAAAAAACAATATTCGTCATCATTTTTTACGTTAATGACGGCCTTTTTATTTTTAATATCTTGAGGTAACTCAATATATTTACCTACTGTTAATGGTGTGTAATGATTTAAATTTACTTTTAAATGTAATATCTCAAGCAAACTCCAACCTGAATCACGTTCTTGAAAATCTTCTAATTTCGTCAACAACTTATTCTCAACATTAGTCTCATACCACTCTTTTAAATTGGTGCCAGAATCAATTTTTTCATTTTTAGTACCAAACGTTTTTAAATCTACCTCGCCACTACTAGGTTTTATAAAATATGCACTAAATATTACGTTAACTTTAAGCATTAACTTATCTTTTATAATTTGTTTCACTTTTATTGAGAAACTTCTGTATGCTTTTCCAAGAAATTCTTGTGGTTCCTTATAACCTAAATTTACAATCATACCTGTTCTTATTCTACTGTTAAAACAAGATTCTACATCTTCCCATATCAACTTGTTCTTTTGCTGCCGCTGCTGCTGACCACTCCCTACACCCGCTCCCTTCTTTGCTAATTTTGTTTTTAAATTTCGCAATAATTGCCGTTGCCCCTTTAACAAACTTAAATTTGCCTGAATGGATTTTCATTTTTAAAACTATGCTTACGTATAAATCTACTAACAATTAAAATGGTTTTATTTACATGTTTAATCAATGTCTCAGCCTCATCACTATATTTTACAATCGCTATCGCGTCTTTGATTGTTTTTATTGAGTTCGAACTTAATTCGGTAACGCTGTCTGTTGCAGACATGTTCGCGCGCGTGTGTCGTTGTAATACTAACTCTTGCAGACAGCCGAGCCGCTCTATTTATTCATCATCGCAGCTGATAATGGAGGCCTGCGTCAGCAAAAATTCAAACAAAGGCAGCATTCAATTTAGCAGTAGTGCAGATTTTTTCCTCAAACAATAGGTTCCTTTGTTCAATTTTTAACAGCTTTGCAGATTTCTCAAACATGTCTGGACATGTCTGAAGCTTGTTTATCTGATAATGGGGGTCAGCAAAAATTTCTCCAGACAACAATGGCTTCATTGTCCAATTATCGTGCTGATTTTAAAACAATGGATGTCATTGTTCAATTTACCAGCTTTGCACATTTTAATCTCTAGACAACAATGGCTTCATTGTTCTCGAATTTCGTGCTGATTTTAAAACAAGGGATGCCATTGTTCAACAACATCCTGCAAGAATAGACTGCGTACTCAGACGATGACTCACATCCGGTCGAGCCTGAGAAAATGTTGATAGCTTCTGATTTACTGATAACATCTTGCATGAAGAGACATGTCTGCATCCCAGACGCTCGAGCGTGGGAAAATTTCAAAAACTACACTTTTAACCCAAAAAATTCCCGGAAGTGACCGAGGTCAATGACCCCGACTAGGCCACGCCCACCGGCTAGGCCTGTGACCTTGACCTCGGCCAAAAAATTCCCGGAAGCGACCGAGGTCAATGACCCCGACTAGGCCACGCCCACCGGCTAGGCCTGTGACCTTGACCTCGGCTAGTCCCGTGACCTTGAAAAAAGTTCAAGGTCAAATGTGAGCCAGAATCCCCCTAGCTACACTACTAAGGTGTCACCTCAAAACTTGCAGACGGATTTGGAGAAAGAGTTTTACAACACCGATTTTCAACGATTAATGCGACAGCACAACATCAATCACTACAGCACGTATTCTAGCATGAAGAGCAGCATAGTGGAGAGATGCAACCGCACACTGAAGAACATGATGTGGAAGCAGTTCAGCCTGCAAGGGTCCTACAAATGGTTGGATATCCTACCCAAGATCGTAGCAAAGTATAACACAACCAAGCATCGCACAATAGGAATGAAACCTGCCGAAGTAAACTTAAAGAATGCGAAACTTCTTTTAAACACAGCGTACAGTCACACAAGCTAATGGAGTTTGCAGCTTCACATTGCCTTCGAGTTAATCCAGCTAAATCTGTAGTTATGTACTTTGGATCTGGACCTTCAAGAGACATATTGCTGCAGGACTTCGTTGTTCGGATAAATAATGTACCGTTGCCTGTCTCTGAAACTGCCAGGAGTTTGGGGGTGATTTTTGATCAAAATCTTCGATTTCGAGAACATGTCAATTCTTGCATTAGAAAAGCCTATGGTAACCTGAAGTTGTTATATAACCATAGACGAGTTTTAAACAAGGAAATTAAAACTGTTCTTTGTGAGGCATTAGTTCTCTCCCATTTTAATTACTGTGATGTTCTCTATGGCCCTTGCATTGACAGTAACACAGCTCGGAAAATCCAAGTTGTTCAAAATTCTTGTTTGAGACTCATATATGGTGTTAAGCGTAGGCAACACATCTCACCAAAATTAAAAGAAACCAATTGGCTCAACATGGAAAAAAGACGCTTACTGCACGCTTCTGTTTTTTATCATAGGATGATTCTAAAGAACTCTCCTCCATATCTTACTCAAAAAATACGTTTTCGTACAGATATTCATAATTTGAACTTAAGATTTAGGGGTCTGATTGTACTACCAGCTCATAAAACAAAGTTTTTTGAAAGGTCATTTACTCACAACATTTACAAAGTGTATAATTCTGTACCAAAATGTTTTAAAACTGTCTTGGTATCTGTTTTTAGATCACGAATGAAAGAATGGCTTAGTTCTAAGTAGACTAAAAGTAATTTTTTAAAAATATATCAAATTTGCGAGTGTCAGTAGCTATAATTTTCTGCTTTCGTTTTGTTGTATTTGTAAACCCACAACAATTACATGTGTATATATCCATATAACTTAGTTTTTTTTTTGTTAGCGGAGGTATGGTAGAGCAGTGGCTTTTTCTTCTTTTAGAAAGAGCCACCTAAATACCTTCGCTTTTCCAAATGTGTGTGTGTATAGTGTTATTAATTAATGTACAATATTATTTTGGAAATAAAACTTATATTATTATTATTATTATTATTAAAGACCGTGGATCCGAGACCTCAAAAGGTTCGTACAGGGGACTCGGTACGCATCAGCAAGTATCGTTCGGCATTTAGCAAGGGATACACGCCAAGCTGGAGCAACGAAGTATTCACAATATCCACTGTTCGACTTACAAACCCAACAACCTATCGACTCACGGACCAAGAAGGTCAGGAAATAAAAGGAGGGTTCTACGAGCATGAACTGCAGAAAACAAAACATTCGGACGTATATCTGGTCGAAAAGGTTCTGAAGAAAAAAGGAAATTTGGTGTATGTAAAGTGGTTGGGATTCGACAATCGACACAACTCTTGGATATCTAAAAGCAATGTTGTATAACTTAAAGAACTACTGTAGCACTCTCAAAATAAAAAAACTGTTTTTTGTAAATTATTGTTTTATTAATGCCACTAAACACAAACAATATTTCTTTGAAACACTTTCATCTTTCTCCCAACAAAAGCGACAACAGCAAAAGAACGAAATCATTAACATTTTAACGAAGCTGCTATTGTTAAAATATATAAACTTATCGTTAACATTCAAAATAGGTAAGCGTATTTGTTTTCCCAACATTAACTACAGTAAGAATAATAATCACAAACATATTAACAAAGCTATTATTTACAAACTAGGAACTATTTGTAATCTACATATATATAGTATACACTACTAAGCGCAAGAAAGGGTTCGTTTGGTGAGACGTCTGCTATAAATAATAACCAATACTGTTCCGCGAACATACTTTAATTTACATTTGGTTTGCGGCTGCCCGCAGCAGTTCGTCAAGCCTGTAATCAGCAATACTGCAGTGACCCCACGCTAGTGTCTTCGTAGTGTTGGGAATAACGTAGCGCTTGTCATCATGCGACGAAAGCGCGACCTTATTTATTAAGTCGGTGTACATAGTGTGCAAACGGGATTTAAAGACGTACATTTGACACAAGACAGTCTCCCGCTTGTTCTCGGCAACGGCCTGATAAAGTTCGCTGGTCAGATACTTCCGAACAGCGCTCTTTTTCACTCCTTTGGCTTTCTTGTCCACTTTAGATACGCTGTTTACACAGTATGATTTTGCACCGACCCCATAAAAGCTACGTACGACTACGCCAGCATATTCGTCCTTGAATTTGCCAACAACAGACTCGGTTTGCGGAATACCGTGCAGATTATCCACATAGTTTGCAGTATCGAACCAATCAAGGTTGCGTTTCATGTCATCATAAAAATTGTTTATTTTAATTTCTATAATGAAGGAGTCAGTGTCTGTGTAGAGTAAAGAGACATTATTGTCATAACGTTTTTTCAGAAACCCATAAAAAAATCGCACATGACAGTTTTCGAAATATCCAAAACGGAGAAACCAACATAACTAAGTTTGGCATACCAAACCCACAGTCTGTTCATTTCTACGGCTATAAAATTTTCATTAAAGCAGATTCTTTAAAGTTAGGTCGCGCTATCAACGTTTCAGCCCCCAGTCTATTACCAATTTTCTCCCAATGACTTACTAACTTTACATCAACCCTTTTGTCCACGTTCTCCAATGTTTTGCCAAATACGCAGTTGTTAGCCAATTTAAAAGAATTTCTCTGAAAGTTGTTTGTCGATCGGTTTCTAAAGTCCGTATTAAAATCAATGTAGGTTCTGAGCCAAGGAGATTGGGTAAATTTCAGTATTCTATGTACTTTAACCAAAGTCAGACCCGCATTCAAGGCCTGTTGTAATGCTCTGTAGTGAATGACATATTTCCGTTTGCCATATAAATTTGGAATCAATTTGGGTTGTTTAAATTTTCCCTCAGGAGGAATGAGAAGCTCCGGACAAAAGGGAAAGTCATTGTGAGCGTCGTGCAAATGCTCTGGATAGTCCAATCTACCTCCAACACGTACCCGGTATTGGACTCGGCAGACACTTGAAAAATGTCAAAATTTGAAATTTCCTCGTCAGTCATCCAAACAAAATCACGTTGTGGTAGAAACTGTCTCATTGCGTAACCATAAAGGTTGGTTGCCTCTAAAAACATGATAAACGACGTAGGTTTAGAAGCATCGTAATTCCCGACAAACTCATTGTTGGCAATAGCTTGTCTCCCCACACAAGTGCTGACTCCTCCGCGAATACTGTTTCTAAAAAGGTCTAACATATCTAAATCAGTAAGCAGCTCAAGTTCAACCCCCGTAAACTTTAACATAGCGTCCCAGCTTAATCCTGGGGCCGTGTAGTACTGAGCTGGATCCAACTTGTAATGTTTTAAATAAAAATTTCTAAAATTTTCGAACACGTCTGCCAAAATAAACACGTCACATTTGAGATAGACATCGGAGTAGTCGCCCAACGTTTGACAACCAAAAGTTTCCCAAACCTTCACGGCTCGTTCGTAATCAGTCTGAGAAATATGGGTTTCGGTTAGACGGTCATAAAAGTCTTCGATCGAGGGTAAAGCAGACTCATCTAATTTTTGGAAAGGATCTAAATAGGAATATGGAAACACACCTTTCTGTCTCATCAACTCAAATTTGATGCCATTTCCGAATTGACTTTGAATTTCAACGCACTGGCCATCCGACAAGGTGTCGGCCAGCGATGCCAAAGACGAGCCCATGAAACGAAAGCTATCCAAAAATCTGATGCTTAGATAAATGTACGAAATGTACTTTTCTTTAGTTACCGGAATGACATCAATGTCTTCGTTATTTTGAGCCAATTGTTTAACAAACAGGTGCGAATCGTAATTTAGATTGTGAAAAAATACCGGAATAAAATTTGGAAGTTTATAATTTAAATTCCAATTGGAGTGGGCGGCTCCCCGATAGTCTCCAGTCAAATGATCGTGATCGCGTACTTTTACATCCCCCTCACCAAACGTTCGACCACAAATGTAACATGAAACGGCTTCGTTAAAGTTGTGAATTTCCATAGCAGACATAGCTTTCATAGGTACAACGTTTTTCAAATGATGCGAATAGATGTTTTGCGCATCTCTATCTAAACGTTCTATAAACATGTCCACCGCATCCTCCCCCCGATAAATTTCGAATTTTGACAGGCTGTCGTCATACGAACATTTCAAATAGTACGCGAAAGAGTAGGGTATGTGTTTACAGGTTGTAA